>OY755203.1:49823719-50067427 GCA_963576765.1 Draba incana | reverse complement strand
GAGTAAAAAGATGAAAGAGAAGTACAAAATTGAGTAAAAAGAAGAGAGAGTGGTGTGTTTTAATATTTAAAATCACATTAGACCCCAAATGATCTGCAATAAAGATGCCCTAAGAGACCTAAAAGGAGTAAATAAAACACACCAAAGGTCACACATATGCAAAACAAAAGATCACATCACGCTTAAAACGCTCCTTCTTCAGTCTCTTCTTCTTCTCTCCAGAGAAAAATGCAATTGTGAAAGCCCTAACTAAACCCATCGCGAAGAAGAAAAAGAAGATGGATCGCAAGGGAAAGGAAAGCTAGTCGCCGGAAAAGGATCGTCTTCCGGCGGAACCAAACGGAAAGGCGGGAGTCGAGTTAGAGACGAAGGCTTGAAGATTGATGGTAAGCGGAAAAAAAGATGAGGTTCTTCAGTTCTTCGAGGAATCTGCGGAGGTTGGTTACTATGGAGAAAGCTCCGAAGAAGATTGCGATATGGATGATTTCCTCAACGGTAATTTCTGATTCCTCTCTCTGATTTGGTCGATTTTGTTCTTGCATGCTTCATGGTTCTCCGTTTTGTGTTTTGAAAAGACTCCGATTTAGTCACATTTGTTGATTTATGCCTGTTTTTGTTTTGATTGATGGTTTTTGACCTGGTAAAATGGCTAATTGCTGAGATTAGGGTTTGTGTTTGTGCTGAAGCCTGGACATTTAACAAGTTTTCCCTCTTTTTGAAGCAGATATGGATGTTGAGCCTGAGGTGGAGACAAGTGGTAAGGATGACAAAGGAAAAAAGAGCAGCTCTTCTTATGTTTTTCCTAAGGAAGAAGAGATTAACGAGGAGGAATTTGATAGAATCATGGAAGAAAGATACAAACCTGGTTCTGGGTTTCTTAGATATGCTGATGATGATGTGAAGGATTCCATTGAGATGGATGCTCTTACTCCATCTGCCCATGATCCTCCAATATGGAAAATCAAGTGTGCGGTATGTTAAGCTAAGGGTTATACTTATGAATTTTTAACCCAATATGTTATTTACTTCTGTTGAATCCATTTGGTTTATGCTTGTAGATTGGACGGGAGAAGCATTCGGTTCTCTGTCTCACGCACAAATTTGCCGAGCTGCGTAAGATAGGCACCAAGCTACAGATCATATCTGTGTTTACTGCGGATCATGTCAAGGGGTTTATCTTCATAGAAGCTGACAAGGAACATGAAATTCTTGAGGTACTAAACATTTAGCATGCCTATTGTTGTTTATCAAGATGTTGGAGGATGGTGCTTAATCATAATGTGTACGACATTCTGGTTTACCTATTTTTCCTAGGCATGCAAGGGTTTAACTGGTATCTATGCTACTCGGATGATGTTACTTCCTAAATCTGAAGCTCCACAGCTGCTTACTGTTCAAAGAAAAACGAAAAAGTATACTGAGGGAAAATGGGCTCATGTTAAGAGTGGTAAATACAAAGGAGATCTTGCTGAGGTACAATATCTTTTGCTTTATATGTTTCTTTTGAGCTTGTTGTCTTTGTAAGTCTGCCTAAGCTCTGTGTTCTCTATGTTGTAGGTTGTGGCTGTGAGTGACAGCCGGGGAAGAGCACTAATAAAGCTAATTCCAAGGATCGATATGTTGGCACTAACCCAAAAATATGTAGGTGCCCTATCTTCATGCTCATCTATTTGTCTATACCCTCAAAGTTTACTACTTTCTTTTGTGTGCTCATGTCATCTCTTCTACATATGTTACTTAGCTTATCGTTTGCTTTTGGTTTTTCTTGCTTAGGGTGGAGGAGGTAGTGCCCCAAAAGGCCTAAATCCAGCTCCAAGATTGATCAGTTCGAGCGAGCTTGAGTAAGAAAACCTGATGTGTTCTTATTATCGTGAAACAGTTACCAAGTTTCTAATCTATCTTGTCCTCTCTTTTGTCGCAGGGAGTTCAGACCTATCATTCAAGTGAGACGTGATCGTGATACTGGAATAACTTTTGAGCATCTTGATAGCCTGATGCTGAAAGATGGGTACTTGTATAAAAAAGTATCCCTCGATTCATTATCTTTCTGGGGGGTTGTACCATCAAAGGAGGAGATGCTAAAATTCAAGGCTGTAGAGCGAAAAGAAACAGGTGATGTGGAGTGGATCTCCGAAATTTATGGTGAAGAAAAGGAGAAAAAGGCTCTTCCTACTGGCAAAGGGAGTGAAAAAGGAGAAGGGTCAGGGAGTGGAAAAGGAGAAGGTTCATCAGAATCTCAGTCAGAAAATAGCTATGAGTTGTATAATCTAGTTTGTTTCAGGTAAGAATTCTTTCATCACTGTACTTATGTGTGAGTTTTTGTTGTAATTTCATATGCTAAAGTACTTCATCTCTTTCCCTTTGTAGTCGAAAAGACTTTGGTCTGATTGTGGGTGTCGATGAAAAAGGTGACGGTTACAAGGTATGTATTTATTCACCATCTCATATTTACCCTATGCCCTGTCTCTGATGACTTGCAAAATGTTCCAGGTTCTGAAAGAAGGTTCTGATGGACCTGTTGTAGTCACTGTTGAAAAGAAGGAAATGCTGAATAGACCATTTGATTCAAAATTTACTGCCTTAGATCTGAATAGCAAACAGATATCAATTAATGATGTAGTGAAGATTTCCAAAGGCCCGTCCGAGGTGTGGTTTTTAATTTCTTCTCGTTGTTTGTTTCTAATACACTTTTCTCTATCAAAATCGCTGAAAAGTTTACTTTTCATACATCAATTTAAGGGTAAACAAGGAGTTGTTAGGCAAATATACAGAGGGGTCCTTTTTCTTTACGATGAAAGCGAGCAAGAAAATGGTGGATATTTCTGCTGCAAATCACAATCGTGTGAAAAAGTTAAACTCTTCGCTGAAGAACCCAATGACAAGGTAAGATAGCCTAGTCTCTACATCTATCTTTTGATACCATGGCCAGTTCTTTGTGTTCTGATGACATTCTGGTTTTCTCAGACTGGTGGATTTGATGCTTCAGCTTTTGGAGAATCTGTATCCTCCCCTAAATCGCCGCTATCTCCTGAAAAGGAGTGGCAGCCCAGGGAAAAATACATTAACTGTATGTATGGAGAGTTATTATAGTCTAGCTTTTATTAATCACCTTAGCTTCTCACAAATGATTATTAAATGCAGCCAACCAAGGAGAAAAAGGTAGCATGTATTCAGTAGGCCAAAAGCTGAGGATACGTGTTGGTCCATTGAAGGGGTATCTCTGCCGTGTTATAGGTTTACGCTATTCTGATGTTACAGTCAAGCTTGATTCCCAGCATAAAATTTTCACAGGTTTGTTTTTATGCTCTTACTCCTTTAATTGAATACTGTTTGCTGCGCCTCTGAATGTTTTCAATGATGCACTTCAGTTAAAAGTGAGCATCTTGCCGAGGTTCGCGACAGAAATACTATGCTAAGTACAAGGTACTCAGACCTTTTCTTTTTAATGCATTCTGTTAAATGCAAACTCTTACACGCTGTCTTTTTGCTATAAAAGTGGGGATGCGGGGGCTGGTTCCTTTCAACCTTTTGACATGCTTGGAACAGAAGGCAGCTCTGGAGGTTGGTGTTTCTTTTGCATGTTCAAAGTCGTTTTCATTTTGGCTGCAATTCCTTGCAGCATCTGGCTTTGAGATTAAATCCCCTGAAGCATTTGAAAATTAACAAGATGTTATATTCCATCCCAGTCCTTGTTTTATGTGATTAACATCTTATTTCCTTGTAACTTATCATCTTTCTCGTATGGTAGATTGGGCAAAAGGAGCAGCCACGGCAGGAGATGGTGGTAACTGGAATGTGGGAGGTGCTTCTTCTGATTTGTAAGTCTATTTTTTTCCTAATTCTGTAGCTATTTAGTAAATATGGTACCACTGGTTTCAATTGGAGGGTCTTAATATTGAATGTATCATGCTTTGGTTGTGCCTTGAGAAATGTGTTATTAGTAATATGAATATCTTGCTGAGCTGAGTTAATGCCTGAATCGTTGTTCCAAAATTTTGATCTCATGCCTTTGTTACAGGAACTCTTGGGGCAGTAAGCCTACGTCTGATGCCTCGGTAAGACTTGAACATAATTATTTGCGTGTTGTTACTTTTATATTTACACCTCTTTTTAGTTTCTAGGAGCGTGAAGAACTCGCAGATTCTTAATGTTACTAGATTTCTGACTTAGCATTTTCTGCAGCTGGCAGTTCCAGATGATAACACTTCAGCATGGGGCAATGCAGCAGCTGAGAACAAACCTGCCTCTGCTGGTGATTGGAATTCCTGGGGTAAAACACCTACTTCTGAAGCTACCACTGTTGGTGGGTGGGGAAATACAGGTGCTTCAAAAGTTGAAGCTTCTTCTTGGGGAAAACCAGGAGCTTCTACTTCCAATGTTGAAGATTTAGGTTCTTGGGGTAAGCAGGGAGGAAGCTCTGACGGTAATAAACCAGATGAGGACTCAAGATGGGGTAAACTTCTTGTTGATTCTGAACCTAGGTGGGGCAACAAAGATGGAATTTCTAGCGCAAGTAACACAGAGGGAGTTTCTTGGGGACAACAGGATAAAGGCTCTGACGGGAGCAAGGAAGGATCTGCTTGGGGTAATCAAGGTGGAGGTTTTGGTTCAGGGGAGAAAAAAGATGGCTCTTCTGGTTGGAACAAGTCAGCAGAAGATTCCAATGCCAATAGTAATGGAATTCTTGGCTCTAAACTAGATGGTGGGTCTTCATGGGGTAAACAGGATGAGGAAGGGTCTTCATGGGGTAAACAGGATAAAGGAGGGTCTTCTGGTGTTGAACCTGACGGCGGATCTTCGTGGGGCAGGAAGGATGATGGAGGGTCTTCCTGGGGTAAAAAGGATGACGGAGGATCAACTTGGGGTAAGAAGGATGATGGAGGGTCTTCCTGGGGTAAAAAGGATGATGGTGGATCGTCGTGGGGTAAAAAGGATGACAGTAATAAGGATGATGGAGGATCAACATGGGGTAAAAAGGATGATGGAGGAACAACATGGGGTAAAAAGGAGGATGGAGGGAACTCAGAACAAACATTTGATCGGGGAGGACGTGGGTTTGGTGGGAGAAGAGGAGGGGGTCGTCGAGGTGGGAGGGATCAGTTTGGGAGGGGAAGATCCTTCGGTAACTCTGAGGTTAGTTTGATAAGAAACTTTTCCATTTCGTTTTTGTACATATGTTGAAATCTCATATTTGTAAATATCCAATGGTTTTAGGATCCCGCTCCATGGAGTAAATCAAGTGGTGGATCTAGCTGGGGAAAGCAAGACAGTGGTGGGTGTGGTTCAAGCTGGGTTAAGCACAATGATTCTGGTGGTGGATCGACATGGGGCAAACAGAATGATGCTGGTGGTGGATCGAGCTGGGGAAAGCAAGATGGTGGTTCTGCCTGGGGTAAACAGGATGGTGGTGGCAGTGGTTCTGCCTGGGGCAAGCAGACCGATACTAGTAATGGCGGTTTGAGCTGGGGCAAGCAAGATGGTGGTGGTGGCGGTTCAAGCTGGGGTAAACAAGATGGTGGTGGTGGTGGCAGTGGTTCTGCGTGGGGTAAGAAGAATGATACTGGTGGTGGTGGATCAAGCTGGGGTAAGCAAGACGGTGGTTCAAGCTGGGGTAAACAGGATGGTGGTGGTAGTGGTTCTGCCTGGGGTAAGCAGAACGATACTAGTGATGGCGGTTTGAGCTGGGGCAAGCAAGATGGTGGTGGTGGCGGTTCAAGCTGGGGTAAACAAGATGGTGGTGGTGGCGGTTCAAGCTGGGGTAAACAAGATGGTGGTGGTGGCGGTTCAAGCTGGGGTAAACAAGATGGTGGTGGTGGTGGCAGTGGTTCTGCGTGGGGTAAGAAGAATGATACTAGTGGTGGTGGATCGAGCTGGGGAAAGCAAGACGGTGGTTCAAGCTGGGGTAAACAGGATGGTGGTGGTTCTACTTGGGGTAAGCAGAGCGATGGTGGTGGGGGATCGAGCTGGTCCAAACAGGGTGATGGAGGTTCTAAACCATGGGAAGAACAGAGTGGTGGACGTGGTGGGTTTGGTGGAAGAAGAGGTGGGGGATTCCGAGGAGGTTTCCGCGGAGGTAGAAACCAATCAGGTAGAGATGGAGGACGCTCGTTTGATCGTGATCAGTCATCTGGCTGGAAAAGAGATAACCAAGAAAGCTCTTGGAAGAGCGACCAAAATAGTGGTGGTGGATCGGACTGGAAAAAAGGCTGGGGAGAGGATTCTAAAAAGCCATCTGATTCATCCTCTACTGGTGGTGGTGGAAACTGGTCTAGCTGGGATACTAACGCGAAGAAAGAAACCAATGCAGCTTGGGGAACCGGTAACGATCAGGCAAATACCGGAAACAACAATGACGGCGGTTGGAACAGTAAGCCAAGCGATGATGTCAAAACGAGTGGTGAAGCTGATAATGCTTGGGGAAGCAAAACAAACGCAGGAGCGTCTGCATCAAGTGGCTCGACTTGGGGAACCGGTAACGATCAGGCAAATGCTGGAAACAACAATGACGGCGGTTGGAACAAGAAGCCAAGTGATGATGTCAAACCAAGTGGAGAAGCCGATAATGGTTGGGGAAGCAAAACAAATGCAGGAGCATCTAGTGGCTCGGCGTGGTGAACCGGAGACAAAAATAACTGGATGGTAAATACAATCATCCTGAATTGACTTGTAAGTAAAGTATCACTATCCCTATCTTAGACTCAACTGTCAAGTCCAAGTCTAGTGTATCAACATGAGGTGTCTTTTGGAACTTCTGATTTTTACCCTCATGGTTGAATCTCTTCGGTTTGTTTATGGGCTTTAAGTTACTTATTTTGTAGCTCTCTTAACCTTTTGGCATTATCGCAGTTTATCTTTTAGTAATGTTTATTTAATACTTGTGACGCTGTGAAACTTGAAACTATTTAGACAAAAGTCGAATGTTTTCTAATTGAAACGGCATTTTTGTTGTGAAAAAACAATTATAATTGCAAGAAAACAAAATGGAAGAAGGTAAGCTTCTTTTTGAAGTTGACTTGCTACCTAACATAAGTAGTCATCATTCTCTTATAGTTCCCATTTTCTCAATTACAATAAAAAGTTGTAGAAATTGGAAAAAACAATTCAGTAACTAGTTAGTAATGAAAAAGCAAAACTTTAAGTTATCACATTTCTGTATTATTTTCCCTTTGCAATCCAAACACTAAACAATGTGAAGATTCCTCCAGCCAAGATAAGCCACAATTTGGGACCAAAAAAGTTAAGCCATCAAACAAGAATATTATAAATATTTGTATATATTTCCTCCATATTCTACAACTAGCAAATCCGTGTATACACCTATATATATCTGTATATTCGTTTTTTTTCACTTTTCGTATTTTTTGTGTACCCATAGATAAACATTATAACCCCTTGAACCAATAATGAAATGGTCATCTCGTATTTTGTTGAAAATACCAAAGTAAAATGATAGTGACTAGAATCGACCATATTTGATGTCCCGGCCTTAGAGCCATCGCGCCGTTACTGCTACCAAATATCATTGTGAAAAGTCCGTCATCACTGTCGCTGCCGCCACCGCCGCTTCCGCCAGACCCACTTTTAGTGTAACCACGTGTGATGGTCCCACCACCGCCCGTAATTCCGGGAAAACCTCCTCCTAGGCCGTTTCTCCCACTACACCCACCAAACCAAAACTTACACATTATCAACCATTATAATCATCATAATAATAATGAATAATTCGTTGTCAAAAGATACTAACAGTGACATGAGACTTTGATCAAAATGGACGAATCAATGTAAAAGTTCGAAAAGTGGGAATAAAGACGAAAACAAGTTGCTCAATCACATGCTATATATTCACATATATTTTTCACATGTTAAATTTATGACATCTAGATTCAATTCTAATCCCATCAAATAGAAAACAAAATTTCTCCATCTAAAGGATTTGAAGTAAATAATCTTGAAATCTTCACATTTCAAACACAATATTTTACAACTGAAATATAACTATCTAGGTTTATTGGACGAGAACTAACTAAACTGGTATTGGTTAACCGGTATTGACAAGGAATATCGAACATTTGAAAGCAAGATGGCTAAGAGAATCCGCCATCCTTCTAACATACTTTACTTTTGCAAAAGAGGGTCAAATGTGAAAATTATAACAAATTAATTATTGAAAAAGATCAAATGCAACACCAAGTAGGTCACGGAGATGCACATATATATATGTATATATATATATATATATATATTTATATATATATATCTATACATATATATATATATATATATGACTGTTTATTCCACATCTTCGTAGAACGAATCCATATAATATATAGTCTTGTAAAGGTTTCCAATAGGTATTGTGTTTTTTTTTGCAGGAAAGTAAATGATTTAATAAGGGAATATATCACAAAAATCAAAATATAAACACATATCTTCATTTTATGTATATATATAAATAATCTTCATTATATGTATAAATATATAAATCTTATCACATATTCCTTCGTAAAGTCTATTTATTGGTTCATTTGATCCGATAATCAAACCCAAAATATGTCTTCACACCTTTGCAAATGTCTGAAGAACTATTTGACAAGGAAATGAATATTTTTTTCTTAAAGTACTTCTTTCAATTCGTGGGGTTTAGAGATATACCAAGTTGCTAAAGAATGACCCACTAAACCCTAAATTGGTGAAGAACTTGCTAATAAGGACATGAATCTTAAAAAAAATATTTAATTATAGTTTTCGTTATTGGGATTTATAGCTATACCATATCTTCAAACAAAGAGAATCACTAAACCCTAATTTGGTGAAGAAATGGTAATAAGGAAATGAATATTAATAGCTTTCATTTTATTTTTATTTTGCATGAAGAAGAGGAACTAAACCAACGTGTGTTGGGCCAGTGGCACTTGAGGGGGTAATCCCAATATGGTGCCCGCGGTTCAATTCACGTTGGTCACGGGATTTAACATGGCGCTTCGGGCCTCTAGGACCCCACGGAGATATTTGGGCAAGTGGTACCCAGATACCTGGATTATCAAAAAAAAAAAAAAAAAACTACGATAAAGCATCAAGAAAAGCATATAGATCTCCGATCCACACGCTTCGCACGTGTGAGGTTTGTATAAAAAAAGAATAAGAGAAGCTTTTTTGAAGAAAAGACTTTATGCATGTTCATGTTAACGTCATGGTTTCTTTGTTGACATTTCGGGATTTTCTGAAGACTGTGTAACTCAAAATACTCACTACCTCATTTAAATCCAAAACATTTATGACATGGATCATACAATTCATGTTAATAGTTTTTGAAAAAGGTAACGAAAAGTACTACCTGTTGTGTCATAAAAGTATATATAAGTTGGGAAAAATATATATTTACTCCATGAAGATAATCAATTTTAGTGAAGAACCTTATCTTTAATTTTTTTTAAAAGCCAGTTAGTTGTTGATGAACTATAGAAGTAAAAGTCTACAAATATCACATATGTACAAACCAAAAATTATTTTTAGGATCAGCAATCATTACTGAAAATAGCACCAACTTTTCCAAAATTCTCACAAATAATAAAAGAAATAGGTAAAGTGTTTATAAGAAAGGGCTAATTTGCTTAATAACAAAGAAAAAATTAATAATTTGAAAACTAACAAAAAGTAACCTATGTGGCATAATCTTATTCATTAAAATTAGGTTAATTGGTTAGATTTTCAATTATAATTTTTTTTAGTGTTATTCAACCCAATTTCCCTATAAGAAATGATAACTATTGAAACATAAAAAAAATTGTTAGAAAACTAATTGAATTAAGTATAAGGGAAAAACCGCAATTAAGACTAAAAGAAAAATCCTATGTTAGAAAAATAATTGAATTAAGAATAAGGGCAAAACCGCAATTAAAACTATGCTAGTTTTGGTGGATGAGGGATTATTAGAGTAGTCAATATAATAATAATACCTTGGATCTCCAAAAACGCCGGCGTTGACCGTTAACTGGTCAATGATCGCGGCGGCTTTAGCCTGAACACTGGTGGCTCTGGCGAAAGCTGGACTAACTCCGTCACCTGACGGCACAAAAAAAGCTCCGTTAAACATTACGTCTCCTTCCGTCCTCCAGTTCCATTTCGACCAGTTTTTCTCGTTTGTCTCCACGCGCTTCGTCACCTATATCGCAAAACAAAGCACGTGAGAATCACGCGATACCAAATCGTGTAGGAAATCAACGGAGTTTTTGATCTTTGACTGTGTCAACGTCTTCATTGACGACAAAATAATGTCATCGGCGAATTAAAGACTCCACTTGGCGCGTGTGATTACGCGCTACTGCTAGTGGGTCATATCGTAGACACGTCAGCAAAAAAGTTCACTGGTCCCACCAATACATATCCTGTTTCTAATCTTTAGCATAATTCTAAAAATCTACCCAATTGAGAAAATTTTTGAAATCAAGACCCTGTTTTTTTTTCTCAATAATGGAGAAAACTGAGAATTTTTTTTTTCTTTCTTGTAAACTCTATTAGTTTGATTATATAGTTTTTTTTTTAATAACAAAGAGATTAGATATATACCTCTTTGGCATTGGGATCAATAGGTGCAGTGTAACGATTACCCTGACTATTAATCGTAGGGCTAGCACTTCCGCCAATCGCATACATTTCCCACGCCGTAAAATCGTTATTCACCACGTGAATATAACCATGCCTACACCGCGGCATCCTCTGCACAAGCCCTTCTCCAAAATGGTTAAATGCAATCGTCACTTGCATCCCCGTATCCGCCGTGTACCTTCACAATGCCAAACCGAAAGCCGAAATTCGGGTTAAATCGAAAAATTCAAAAGTTAAATGCTTTAGTTGAAAATATCGATAAAATTAAAGGGGTCGAAATATTTACTTGTCGTCGTGACCTAAGAGCATAACCTCGTCGTGATGGTAAAAATAGTTATTAGAGATTGTAACCGCAGTGGAAGCAAGTATAACATCGATGAGACCGTCCGTACAATATCCCATGGAACAATGATCGATCCAAATGTGATGCGAAGCCGATACCGAGATCCCATCACCATCAGAAACTCCTCTAAATCCGACATGTGTCGTCGACGAAGCGACCAAAGTATTACCGGAAGGTTTACAATGATGAATGTGAACGTTATGGATGATGACGTGGCTCACTTGCTGTATCGTTAAACAACCATGACCGGTGATTTGAATATTCGTTCCACGTCCATCGATTGTTTTGTAACTTCCGATGATAAGTTCGTGTTTGAGTATGATTTCCATGTCGCCGGAGAAGACGATCCAGAGTGGCTCTAGTTGGATTACGGCGTGACGGAGTGTTCCGGGGATTGGGTTCGCCGCGTCGTTATCGGAAGAATCTGTTACGAGGTAAAAGCGACCGCCTTTACCACCGAGTGTTCCTTGTCCGAATCCTATTGAACAATCGGCAAGACGTTGGCGATTTTCCGACCAGTTTGGATCGCATCGCCAACAATCGTCGATTGGGTTTCCGGTGATACAAGAGGGCATTGGAGTTGATGAAGCCGTCGTATCGTCGTCTTGTTGGTAAGTGAGAAGGTTTCTTCTTGAGAGAGAATCATTGAGTTTTCTGCATTTGGTAAAACAGAGGAAATGTTAAATGCTCTGTTTTGTTTTTTGAGAACGCTGAAAACAGTTTTTTTTTTACTCAAAAGATCAATTTTTTAAAAAAGTTTTCATGTTATCTACGAATATGAATCAAACCCAGAAACAAAAACAAAGCAAATGCAAGAAAAATTGGTTTTATTGCGTTTGATATAACAGAGAGAATGATAAATGCTCTATTTTTTTAAGAATGACATTGTTGTAGAAAAACAGAGGATTTTACTCAAAGTCTTGAAAACTTTGTTTCTTGAAGTTGGAATACTTGAGAATGAAAAAAAACCATAATCAAAAGGGATAATATGCTCAATAACACTAAAAAAATTATAATTGTGAAACTAACCATTTGTGCGGACAAAATCTAAACCATTAGATTTAGTGCTTTTTGCTAGGATTTGAATTATAATTTTTTTTTTTGGCTATACAACAAATTAACCCTAATCAAAGTCGCGTAAAAGGCAAGAAAGATTATACCTTTGAACATTAAGAACAACATGTTCAGGGAATGGGTGTTGATGTGGGAGAGAAAGATTAAAGAAAGTTCTTGACGTTGAAGAAGATGCTCTTCCATGGTGAGAGAGAGAGAAACCAAGAGACAAATCCAGATAATGCAAATGCATGTTGGTTTATGAACCACCATTATAAATGTCTCTCTCCTCGTATATCTTCTGAAAAAGACCAGCAAATATTAGAAACTCAGGTTTTCTTAAATATGGGTTTATGGCGAATTGTGCAATTTGGGGTTATTAAATTAATAAACAAAAGGGTCAAAAGAATTTCTATTTGTGTTTCCTTCCTATCTCTATAGTATGTTTCAAGTAGAAGAAAACAAGTTTAGAGATAGATAATGTGTGAAGGGACAGAGAATCCTTAAAAGGGCTTCAAAACTATTTCTCTCTTCCTTTCACTAATCTGATTCTTACTGTTTGTAATAGTGACTCAGTTAACTTGCATTACCTAATCATCATCTACACATAATCCTCTCCCCTAAACAATCTTTCTACGGATTTACTTAATTAACAGCCTCTACGTCATTAAATTCGTTACACACAAAATTATACATGTTGTTCAAGATTGTAAATTGCGTAAAACTATACAATATATACCTCGCAAAAAAAATTCCGTGTCGAAAGGCTAGAAGAATGCTCTCTGTTGATGATTCTGGTTTGTGAAAACCCAAAAAAGATAGAGTCGTTCGTGAAGACAATCTTTATACGGATATCTCTTAGCCAATAATTATACTCAAACTTTCCATAGATAAATACTTCAGATAGGAGTTTTTTCCTCACAGATGGAAACCTAACATTACCGCATTTATACGTTAAATTTGGAAATTTCCATTTAATACGTTATAGGTTCACCTTTTTGGAAATTGAACCTTAAAACAAAAAGGTGGGTTTTTTTTTCTTAACATAAAGGAAACTTCTTGTTTGGTGAAACTTAGCACAAAGGAAACTTGTTGAGGATTCCATTCCAAAAAAATTATAAATTCCAAGAAGTTTTTTAGCGGTGTAAAAGAATTCAGTAAAACTTGGAAACTAATATTGCAAAAGTATTTCAATAGATGGAAGTGTTAAACGTTTTTCACTAATTTAAGTGAGAAAAATACTAATATTGCAAATACTATTGAAATCTTTTTGGAAGAGAAAAGAACAACATATTTAAGGAATGGGTGTTGGTGTGGGAGAGTGAGGTTGAAGAAGAAGATGCTCTTCCATGGTGAGAGAGAGAAACCAAGAGACAAAACTAGATAATGCAAATGTATGTTGGTTTATGAACCACCATTATAAATCCTTTTTTTCACATCCGATGAATCTAGGAAGACGTTAACCAAAGTAAATTTCATATTAGTAGTCACCCTATGGGCCATGCACTCTAGCTCTTCTCGTTCGCCAAAAGTGTATGCACAATGTAGTAGTGTTTAAAAAACGAGACTTGGATGTAAGCACAAAGTAGTAATGTTTTATATCGATCACTTGATTACATATTTTAGCTTAACATAATTTAAATAACGAGAGCAGAGTTTTCACCCCATGGGACATGCAATCAAGCTCTTCTAGTTCACGCAAGTCTCACGAGCCCTCATCTCGCAAGCCCTCCTCTTCTTCGCCTTGGTCATGGGCTTCTCCTGATTGACAACCAAACGCAAACGCTCGGTTTCCAATGTTCTACAAGCTGAGACTATAGAAGGGGTACTCTTACTTTCTCTGCATGTTCTTGAAAACCACAGTAAATAAGACAGTGTTGAAGAATCCCTCCTCCCACCTGATTGAAAACCAAAACGCAAAGATCACAAAAGGTCGTATACAAGCAGTGACGTGACTAAAAGAGAGGACGGATTTTTTACTTTCAGTGCTTCTTCTTCAGTTAAAAATTGCATCTCCAAGATCTTCTGTTTTGCCCAATTCCAATAGATTTAGTTTCTCTACATATTCATCCGGGGGGGGGGTTGAATTATTTTTTTAATAAAATTAATGGTCGTAGCTAGGATAATTGCAAAGTTTGCAAGAAAAGGGAGTCTTATTGTTCTGGTCTATAGACACCATGTCCCACAACTGCATGAAAGGAAAAAAAACATGAGGATACGGAAATAATTTCTTACAGGTGGAGGTGTCATGAAATTCATGACGACAAGAGACTCAATCACATTTAAGAAATCACTAAAAACTATTATCTACATTCAAAGTCAAAAGATGCAAAATATGTACAAAGTGTTTTGAAAATGTATGACTTTTTTCAACAAATTAGCAAACAAAATAACAATTTAATCAACGTGTAAGAGTTTGCATTTAACAGAAAGGAAAACAAATGATAATAGAAAAAGGAAAACAAATGATAATAGAAGAAGGAAAAAGTTTTAAGGAGCTTACCTTGTCAATTGAAAGGAGTTGCCACAAATCTTCCAATTCCAATTAGCCTCAGGCTGTATTCACATGTTTCTCCAAATGCAGTTTGTGGAAAATGTGTTGTACATCGGCGATGGTCTTGGAGACTTGGCAACTCAGATTCTTGCTCTAAGGTTTTGCAGTGTTGTCAGTTTTCCCAAGTAATCTGAATCACCAGATGCTAGGAATACAATTTCATGTTCAGGGTTAGTAGCATCTTCCAATCGTGCCCACAACAAAAGTCAATTGGATCGGCTCATTCTTTATACCAAGCTTAGCAAGAGTTGATCGAATTTTGGGTAAGACATTTACAGCTTTGAATTTCTTAGGGATCGCACAATTCTCCCCATCGACAACGACATGTATCATTGCAAAACCCTATAATCAAATACAACAAAATCATCCATGGAACAGAGTAAGTCTCAAGTTCGTACAAGCATGAAAACAACTCTCGCAACCAAATTTGTATGGTGAAAGCGGCGAGAGACTGAAAACGAAAGAGAATGCATTTTCCCGTCGACAAATGCATTTATCATTGCAAACCCTATCACAATCAAACGAAACCAGATTAAACAAAAAAAACCCCAATGTTACAAAAAACCCCAATGTTACAAGACTCGATAACACTAAATTGTACACATCTATGATCATAGACAACAAGATCATCCACAGAACATAGATCAAATCATGAAAATGTATAGAACATGTGATCGTGACTTAACCAGCGGACTGACCTAAGTCTCAAATCCTTACATTTAATCAAGAAAACCAATCCATAATAGAACCAAAATTTTCATCAAATTTATCACAACCAAATCTTTGGGTGAAAACAAGGAATATTCATCCTTGGGTGGTATGGAGAACTCAGCCGGTAGTGGTCTCAAAAAAATTCATGACAAGATATACATAATCACATTTAAGAAATCACTAAATACTGTTATATGCATCCAAGATGCAGAATTTGTGCAAATGTTTTGAAAATGTATTTTTTCACCAAGTTAGCAAAAAAATTTAACAATTTAATCAAGTTGCTAACTATTACAAGCATAGGCTTCTTTTCTGTTATGAAGTTACAAGTTAACGATCTAAACAAGTATATGAACTTGTATTTATAATTATATATATATATATATATATATATATATATGTATGACAACTTTTAATGTTTTTTTTTGTGTTTAGTCGAACATGAATAACAATGTACAGTATTTCTCTTAAATTAAAGTTACAAGAGAAATGAATGACATTTCAGTCGTATTTCTCTTAATTACACTGATCAAAATGAATCTCTCAGATTCTAAACGACAGTCTTTATCGCCGTTTCACTCATGGAGCGCATGGATAGAGTTTTACCTTTATACCCTTCAGATTCTCTCTTCGTAAAGAAAATCCTCACACTGTTCCTTCGTCTTCCCTCTCTCCGATTCAAAATTCCGATCCGACCCGGAAAAAGAGGATTAGGGTTTCTCGATTCCGCCTCCGCCATGAGCTCTGCGACGGTTCTCGAAGATGATAATTATGCTCCTCAAGGTTCGAATTTCTTCGCATTTTTTGGTTTCTCTTTGTTATTTTCTTCTTTCATTGGAGTTCACTGTTCGCATCTATGAGTCTTCTCTATTTTCTATCAAATTCGAAAGGTTTTTCTCACATTGAGATGTTAATTTGAGTCTTCTTCGCATTCGATTGTTTCATTCTCGTTTTTGCTGGAATTTAGGGTTTGGTTCCTTTTCATTTCTTAGCTGCTAATTTCGACTTCAAGTGTTTGGGGTTTTGAGTTAACACACTGATGTAAAGTGGCAGAGGTAGGAGGAATTCATAAAGAGACGACTGTTCTGGAATCTATTATGAGCAGTGCACAGAGGAGAAAGCTTGCGGATATTAGCAATTTGCAGGGTCATGCGAAACAATTGAGCATAGAAGAGTCGAACCAGAAACAAATTACGATGTTCACTTCTCGGGAATATGCTGAGAGGCTTCAAAAGGTATGGCCTTTCACTTTGATTCTTGTTAAATTGTGAAAGACTGTAGTTTGCTGATTCGGTTCTTGTTGTATCGGTTTCTATTTTTGCAGGAAAACATGACACTGATGAAAGCCTTAGCACACAGAAAGTATTCATCTTGCTTTCGTTCGAATATGTTTGCGTTTGAGTTTCATGAACATTATTATCTTTGTTGGTAATGTTTGTTTGTTCTTTGTGTGGCTACAGCAAAATCATTGAGGTGAGCGGTGTTGAGTTTCAGAAACTTAGGATCAACTTACGGAATGTGCAGGAAAAGAATTTGCAGCTTGCACAGGCAAACAGTCAAATGTTGGCGGTGTGTTCCCATCTTTCTATGGTTCAAATTTTAGATGATTCTGAGATTTTTTGAAACTATATGATAAAAGTATGGCTTCATTGTCTTCTTTTCTTATTTTTCCTGGCAGGAACTCAATACAAACAGAGACAGAGTAAGCTTTTCTGGAACTGAAATTTCATTATTTTATTGTAAGTTCTTTGATTAACTGACACTGTATATACATTTTCAGCTCAAGCTACTTCAGCATGAACTCGGCTGCAAGAATGTATTACAAAAGGCCAGGAAAATGCAGCTTGAGGCAAGTTATTCTAGTGATCTGTATAATTTCTATTGACTCTAGATACCTGGAAAAAAGTTATAAACTTGAGAATTTGTTACCTCATTTCTTCCAGGAGCAAGCACTTCCGCATCACACATCGAAAGATAAGGTGCTTACTTGAATTGTCCTGGATGGTATTTTCAGCATAGGAAATTATTACATTAATACTAAACTGTTTTCATGTTATTTGTTTTTTTTTTTTTTTGGTGACTTCTAGGCTCTAGAAAGCGTTTCTGATGGGGATTTTGCGCATGGCAAGAATCATAAAGATACCAAGAGAAAGCGAACATCAAGGATAAAACGTAAACTGTTTTGCTTAGATTCAATTGTTCATCCTAGAAACTCTTTTGCATCCTTACCATATATTGTTTCAATTTCAGCTTCAGGAAGCTCCAACTCTAAGCCAATACACGATATTGAGAACACTGACAGTAAAAGGTCCAAATCTGCTTAATATTTCATCCATGTTTCCTGTGAAAGCTGCTGGCAGTAAAGTAAACCTGATGTGGTATTGTTTCGTTTGTAGGAAAGTTTCTGGAGTAATAGATACTACTAGTATCACAGAAGAAACCTGTCAGACTGAAGATGCCATTAAAGAGGGGGATGTCTCTCAAGGGGAAAACTTGGTGCAGAACAGTGTGCTTAGCAAGAGGTTCTTAGAGTCACTCTGATTTAGCATTTTTTATATCAATGTCTATACCAAAACAATGGGATGACAAGTATATCTTATTTGTGCTTTTATTCTTTCTATTTTCCTTGTTTTACTGTAGGCAATGTGCACGAAGGCAGTCTACCAGGTTTGATATTCAAGAAAGTGAACAAATTGACAAATTGGTTGAGATGGATGGTGCCAAAGTAACTAAAGAAACTGCAAGGTTTGTTAGTGTTGTTTTCACTTTAATTACTGACGTTGCTGCAAACTTTGAATGGACAATTGTGTAATTGCATTGACACTTGACACTATCGATGTTTCAAGCAGGCCCTCTTTGAGAAGACGCTCTGCTCGGTTAAGAGCGGAAGAAGAAGAAGCTCATTGCCTACAACCAAACAACCAAATAAAAGAAACTGAACAAATAGAAATATTGCTTGAGATGGATGGAGCCAAAGAAACTGCAAGGTTTAGTGTTTTTCCCACGTTAATTACCGATGTTGTTGCAAACTCTGAATGGTTTATAATGTAATTGCAGCGACACTGTTGCTGTTTCAAGCAGGCCTTCTTTGAAAAGACGGTCTGCTCGGTTAAGACCCGGGAAAGCTGAACCATGTAAAAGCTTCCATGAGATAGATGAAGTCAGGGAGACGATCAAGAGAAGGTTTGTAAGAGCTTGAATTACTTGATATTTACAAGTAGTCACTAAAAATGCGTTAGAAGTTACTAGTTTCTTGTATTACTGGGCAGAGTCTCTTCAAGACAACAGCCTGCAAGATTTGATTTCCAAGAACCGGAAGTGACTGAAACTTTGAATACTGATGATGCAGGGTTTGTTGAAACATGATCTTTAAAAATTTATTTCAATCCCTTTGATTGATAACATCGAAACTGAGTTAGCTAATACCACTTGTGTTTTCTCTCCTGGTTGATATTTCAGTAGCTTAGTAAGTGAAGAAACTGTTGGATCAAGATCTGAAACTGTAGAACCATCTGAAAGCAGACATGACACGAAAGAGACAAACGGGAAACGCAGGTTTGTTTGTGACGATATATTTCCCTTGCATTTCAGCATATGAGTTTAGAGTTTTCATGATGTAATGTCATTGTTATGGTGTACATGTCAGAGTATCAACGAGAAGACAATCAACGAAGGGTAAATCTCAAACACTTAAAGAAACCGATGCAGCCATCAAAGAAATAGTGACAGACTCGTCTTTGAACAACAACATAGTTCAAGAGTGTGATGATTTGATACCATCATTAGTTTCTCAGGAGGAGGACAATGAAAGAGAATTGAAGAACAACAAGCCTTTAGCTGATGAAACCGAAGGAACAGTGAGAAGAACATCTGTCGGAAGACCATCGAGACATGCCGCAGAGAAAGTCCAATCATACAGAGAAGTCTCACTTAAAGTGAAGATGCGGCGAAAGGACTGAATCTCGAGCATTGTCTTGGATTTTTCTTGTGTTCTTAATCTGCAAAATTGTTGTTCAAAAGCTTACTTCATGCTTTTGTATATCCAAGTCTCAGTTATCCTGGACTTAGCCTTCTACAACTTCTGTTACAGTTTTATTTCAATTAACATTCCATTTAACCAAAGTAAGTGGTTTAATCTGGCACAGTTTTGATTTTCTTGTTTCTCTGCTATCAAAGTAAACCCTTAGATGAAAATCTCTTCACTGATTAAATGGTTATATACATATTTGTATTTCAACCTTTATATACAACTCCTAAAATTTGTTATCTAAATGATTATAGACATCATATGAAATCAGGTAGATACAGAATCCAGCTTCCAGTTCCTTAGCATTTCAAGAGTTGCCTTGTCCATAGCGTTGTCCTCTTCGACTTCACTAGGTTTCCATTGCTCGACGAGTAGTGAGGCGAGAGTGGTGACTACATGGCTCATATCTGGCCTCTGCTCGGGGTTCGTGGCGCAACAGTAACACGCCAATTGAGCCACTTCATTGATGCTCCCTTGTGTCTCTTCGTTGACCTCGATGGTTTCGTCGATAATCGTCGCAAATGTGTCTTTTTCAGCAAACATCTTCTTGAACCAAACTGCCATGAGAGCATCATCGTCAGACCGCTTCTCGTCTAAAGCTTTCTCGGCCGTTAGTAGCTCCATGAGAACCACTCCAAAGCTGTAAACGTCAATCTTTCTAGTAACTATTCATTTCACTGCAATTACAAAGATTTGAGTTGTTAGTAATCAATCTATATAATCATATGATCAAATAAAAATATTGACAACCAAAATCAGAAAACCTTACGTGCATATTCTGGAGCCATGTAACCAGATGTGCCAACGATCTTGGTCTTGATTGATTCTCGGCCTTCTTCTGTAGACCGGACCAAACCGAAGTCAGATACTTTGCCTCGCATATCGTTTCCCAGGAGGATGTTTTCCGGTTTCAGGTCTCTATGAATGTAGCTCTGGTGTTGACGAGCCAACGGGTGCAAATACTCAACTCCTCTAGCCACATCCAATGCAACTGTCAAACGACTAATCCACTGGAGGGGTTCCAATCCCTGGTCCTTCCAGTGGAATAGATGTCGACTTAAGCTGCCTTGTGGCATATACTGGTAAACCAGTAACCTCTCGTTGCCTTCAATACAGTATCCCTGGAGAATCACAAGGTTACGGTGATGAACCTTGGTTAAAACACTAACCTCGGCTTTGAACTGAGCTAGGCCTTTCCCGCCTATAACTGACTGTTCCATCCTCTTAACTGCAATCTCTGTTCCATCCTGAAGCTTACCCTTGTACACTGATCCAAAAGCACCTCTCCCAATTATGTTGTTGCTGCCAAAGTCATCTGTAGCATCCCTAAGAATCTGCATGGGAATCGATGATTCGTCGTGCTCGCTAGGTTGCTGAACATGCTGTGCAACTGTCTCAGGTAGCCTCTCGGGTTGTTTCCTCTTCATGAAGAACCAGAATGCAAAACATCCTCCAGCAATGACCAGTAAAGAAACAAGCACAATGATCGCAACAATAAGTCCCACTCCTTTCTTGTTACTTGGCTGTGAAGGAACCTGAATAGTGCCCGTCTGAATCTTCGGATTCCCTTGAGTGTCCGGAACGGTTGTTCTAAACCGTGGCACTTTTCCATGGAGGTCGTTGTAGGAAACATCTAGGGTTTCCAGGTTCAACTTCGTAAGCTCGATAGGAATAACGCCGGTAAGATGGTTATGCGAAAGATCAATCACTGCGAGAGATGTGAGATCTGCAAACCTCGGGGAGATACTACCTGTCAGGTTCATTGATATGAACGTCACTGATATGATGCGACCGTCTATGCAGCTGATTCCATACCAGTTACAAGGTTCATCACCTTTCCAAATATCTGCAAGTATCTGCGGGTTCCCAAATGCTCCAATAATCGAAAGCAGCGTCTTTACTCTCTGATCACAACTCCCCCGAGAATCACAACTCCCTGGATTCAAACGTCCATTCACCAATGCCACAAAACAGAGCAAGTATGCCGAAAACCATACAATTCCCATCTTCCTGAAAGAAATCCAATAACAGAATAGATTGTGAAAAGATGCATAACTGGAAGATTATCAGACTAAAAGCAAACGATGATTCTACAAGTTTATTTGTGTCATCAATTCCTCATCAGTTTTTTTTTTGGATAAAATGTGAATTTTATTACCAAACGGAAAGGTTATTACCTAGATTTGGCGCTCCTTTTTTCCTTATGAGATGACTTTGAAACTGAATGCATAGAGCCTCTTGTTTCCTTAACTACTTTTCCAACATCAGAATTAGAAACCTCTAATGCTTCTTTTTATCCTCCTTTCTTCCAACCGGATTTATCCTTTGAGGCGTGTTGTTAACCACAACATCATCATGTATAACTGCAACCTCTGCCACTTTCTTTACCCGAGGACAGGCTTCGTCAACATGAGATGTAGACTTGCAGGTTTGGCATGTTATCGGAGCAATTGGACAACGCCTGATGCTATGACCAATCTCTTTGCAATGGTCACATATTGGAGGTAACCATGGGCAAGCAATCTCCACTCTATTGAAGATAGCATGAAGCGCTTCTTTAGAGGGGAGGTTTTTATGGAATTGGCCAATAACAAATGATTCTCATCTCTGTTGATTTCGTTTGATAACTTCATTGGGAATTTTAACACAAATTTCCCCTGATTCCAACATGAAAGGCGTACCTTTCTTCTTCATACCTTTGAAGAGATCAGTCCAAGCAGGAGCTGTGGTCTGAGATTCTGGTTGAAGCTGGCTCTGAGATGTAGGTACAGCTTGTTCGGATTCAAGAGAAGATCTTGGTGCTATCGCGACCGGAGGAGAGCTCGTCGGAGTCTGCTTCACCGGTGACGAACGCTCGGAGCTGGGCTTTGGAGAAGATGAAACTGGATTTGTATTTATGAGATTCGGAGGAGGAGAGGGACGGTTCCGATTTTTCCCCATCGGGAAATCACAGTGGTTACCGTCACGGAGGTCTTGGTTGGTGAGAAAAAGAAATCGCACTCAGAGCTAAAAGCTACTTTTTTAGCTAATTCCTCATCAGTTTCCAAAGCAGATAAACTAATTTTGTTCAGATTTCAGAATGACAAAGATCCATCTCCAGAGATAAAAGTGGTTACCTTGACGGTGCGAAACCACGGTAAGCAAAATGATTCTGCAATTGCTTCACTGCAGGTTAACGGTGACTCTGAGATTTTAGGCAAACCACGGTAAGCAATTCCAGAAACTTTGGATCCGGAAATAATGAGTGGATCGGATTAAGTAAAAAAATTTCCATTACAGTCCATTTCGTTTTTCTTCATTCATAAAGTTTAAAGCAAATTTTAATCTGGAATTAGTAATTCTGTATGCACACAAATTTCTTTAAATAGTAGGTTAAAGCAAAACTTGATTCCGCAAAACTTTTTTTTTTCAAACTTCGTCGGAAAAAAATTCGTGAAAGAAGTAAGAATCGAAGAGAAACAGAGAGTTGCAGAGTCGTAGGACGAGGAGGAGAAGAAAAAAACGGAGGGAAAAAATATATATTAAAAATATACGAAATCGAACCTGGGCTAAATTTATCAAAAAGGAAATAAACCACCTCACCAGTGATTACCGAAATTCCGGCACGGTTCACAAACAAATCCTTAGTAGGATATATGTACATTTTTATTAATTTTATTTGGTGACATCAGTAGGATTTCTTAATATTTTTATTAATTTTATTTTGTGCCATCAGTAGGATTTCTTAATTTAATTCACAAACTGTTGCTACAAAATACTGGGACGCAGTCGACAAAAAATAAAGTAAAATAAAATATTGGGACGCATACTCGAACTCACCACGACTGACTTGAACATTTACCATTTACCAACACTGCTGAAGACATTTTATCAAAACACACGATTTAAGAAACAAAATAAATATAAATAGTTTCGGGCTGCAAATTGGGTTTGTTCTGCTTGGCCTCAGGGCCCGATCCGAAGGGGATGTATCGGGAGTATTTAAGACCCATATGCGACCATAGTGTTTGTTTAGCCATAACGGAGGTTTTCAACTCGAGACCTTAGAATGGCTAGGCGATATTAAAAGGTAGTCATTTTTCTTACACAACATAAAATCGTTTCTTTTTTCTTGTTCAAGACAACATGAAACATGAAACCGCACATATCAAGTTCATCTAAAAAAACAAATTTTCACAAAATAATAGCCGAAACATTTTATTAAAATCTAGATATCCGAGTACAATATTCTCCACATATAGTATACAGTTTTCTCATATGTAATTTGAAATTAACTTTTGAAAACTTTGAAATTCGGGCCAAAACCATTATCTTTGTGGGTTCGGAATCACCCTTTGATCAATTTTCTTTTTTTCTTTCTAAATGGATTTGAATTAGGAATCTCTTTTAATTTTTTTATAAGAAATTTACCACTAGACCAAAAATCACTTGGATTTTTATCCATTTTTATATTTGCATGATGAAAACACATCAACAATGCCGCCTGCCATTATAAAATTACTTTTCCACTACCTCGTCCAATCGTATGATGAAAGCATCCAAGATTTGAAAAGAGTGATCTCATAATCCTAGATACGTGGGTTGTATAATAATAGTTTTATGGCAACTTTTAAATCAAATTAGTAAATATAATAACAGCAAAGATATTTCTAGTTCAAGTCTACTTAGAAAGAGAAGAATTTAAAAAAAAATTTGACTAGATGTTAATTCTGGACCTACTGAGACTAAAATTTCACCCGAGGTTTTCAAATATTCATTTCAAATTACAGATGAGAAAATTGTATACTATATGTGGAGAATATTGTACGTGGATATCTAGATTTTAATAAGATGTTTATGGTTATTATTTTGCGAATAATTTTTTTTCTACATGAACTTTATATGTACGATTTCATGTTTCATGTTGTCTTTAACAGACAAAAAAAATCGATTTTATGTTGTGTAAGAAAATTTCTCGAGATATTTAATGATCCAAACTTTACTTTTTATTAATTTAAAATCTTATGATAGGTAATGGTGCATATTGATATATCACTGCAAAACAAAGGGAAAACGGTTATTTAATTCCTCAAGTATTTGAAATCGGGTGATTTATTCCCCAACTCTTGATTATTCATTTGATTCCCCAACTTGTATTTGACTTTGGTAATTGATGCTCGAAAAAATCAGCCGTTAAACTATCGTTAACGACCGTTTAACTTATTAATAATCCACGTGAAAACACGATTAAAACAGATCAAAATCGATTTTTTCCCCCAAATTGATAAGAACCCTAAAATTTCATTCTCTCTCTTTCTCTCATCTCTCTGTTTCTTAAAATTGATAGGAACCCTAATCCTAATTTCTTTCAATTTCCCCAAATTGATTTGGAATATCACAAAATTGATTTCGGATGGTGAAGACACGAGCAGGAAAAGCTCCTCGACTACCAAGAGGAGAAGCCGTAGGCGTAAGATCTGGCGGAGTCCAAGCGCAAGGAGGAAAAAAGGCTGCTCGAGGAGGAACGACGGGAAAAGGAAAATCTTCTCGAGGGTCACCGAATCGCAGTGGAGGGAGTCGTGGAGGAAGAACGACTCAAAGATCACAAAGTCGAGGTCGAAAAGGTCGTGGAAGAGGAAGTCGAATACAAAATGATGATGATGATCCTGAAGACATCACAGACAGTGCCATGGTAAGCGAGGTCGATCCTAATACTAGAGAATCTATCTTGGTGGTTGATCCGATTAGTTTGGTTGAAGTTAATGTAGAGGAAGAGGCTAATGTAGAGAAACAGGCTAATGTACAGAAACAGGCTAATGTAGAGGAAGAGGCTAATGTAGAGGAACATGCCGATGAAAATATTGTGGATACTGATGATGATAATCAAAGTGTTGAAGGAGATGACTGTGAAGTTATTGTCGAAGATGATGATGGATACAAAGAGACTAAGCCAGAGTTGGCTAATGAATTAGAAGGAGAGGAGAGTTTAGGGCTGGTTGATGTTCGAGTTTGTGAGAATTTTGAGGAAATATTTGGTTCACCAGCTCGTGATGATCAAGCTGGTAATGAAGAGGCAGATGATGATAGTGGAGATGACATGTGGAATGATAACACCATTCCTGATCCATTAGGTAATTCATATGATGAATTAGACAGTATCCCAACTCTTACAGTTAGTCCTGATGAGCTTTTAGGATTAGGAAAATTGTTCAACAATGCTGAAGAGTTCAAGGCAACATTAGTTAGGTATTCTCTGAAGACCTCATACGATATCACCATGTACAAGTCATCACATGATAGGCTTGGTGCATGATGTACTCAAAAGAAGTCTGAAAACTGTCCTTGGAGAGTATATTGTAGTTTTGAGAAGCCTAAGAACAAGCTGATGGTGAAGACGTTTATCAATGAACACATTTGTGTTAGATCGGGTTATACTAAGCTATTGAAAGCTGGAACAATTGGTGATCTATTTGAGGAGAGGCTTAGACGCAATAACAAGATCACGGCTCTAGAGATGGTTGATGAAATTAAAAGGGAATATAATATGATTGTGACTGAAGAACAGTGTAGAGGAGCAAAGAGGAACCTTGCAAAGAAGAGGAAGAAAACTCAGTTGCTCAGTTTGCAAGAATATGGGATTATCAGCTAGAAGTGAAGAAAAGGAATCCTGGCTCAACCGTAGAGATTGAAACGATTCCTGGTCCAGTGGTTGGAAGCTTGTAGAGATTCTACAGAATCTATGTGTGTGTTGAGGTATTGAAGTCTTCTTGGAAGAATAATTGTAGACTAATTATTGGGTTAGATGCTTGCTTCATGAAATGGGATCTCAAGGGACAAATGCTAGCTGCAACCGGAAGAGATGGAGATAACAGAATATTTCCTATAGCTTGGGCAATAGTTGAGGTTGAAGATGGGCCTAGTTGGGAATGGTTTGTGCAGCTGATGAAAAAGGATTTGGGTCTTGGTGATGGAGAAGGTCTGACAATCATCTCAGATAACCAGAAGGGATTGCTGAATTCAGTTGCGGATGAGCTTCCTAAAGCTGAACATAGAATGTGTGCTAGACACATTCTAGAAAATTAGAAGAAGAATAACAAAGACATAGTGCTTGAACGCATGTTTTGGAAGATAGCTCGTAGTTACACAAATACAGGTTATGTTACTAACATGGATGCAATGAGGGCATACAATCCAGGAGCTTATGATTCTCTATTACGGACTCAGCCAGAAACATGGGCAAGGGCATTCTTTAAGTTAGATTCTTTCTGCAATGATAACCTCAACAACTTATCAGAATCTTTTATTAGAAGTGTCAGAGAAGCAAGAAGGTTACCTGTTTTGTTTGCACTAGAAGATGTGAGGAGGTCTTGCATGGTGTAGGGGTCAAATCTCCCCTAGAAGAATCGATAAACCAAACGGCTTAACACGTGTTAAAGCGGTTCAGCGGTCGAACCCAGAAAACGCAGGCCCGTCAAAGGCCCATCACTGTTCATTCCAGCGCTGTTCGATCCTTCTAGACCGGCCGACTCAGAGCGACCGGAACTGCTCAGGTCACCTCGACTGGAACTGTTCATACCGCCCAATTTTACCTATATATAGACATGTACCCCTTCACTTGTAGAGGATCCGAAATTTCTTGTAAAAACACTGTTTACAGCTCTGATCTTGATGAATAAGAACCCTAATTCATAATCTAATTCTATCTTCCTCTAAGTGTTTGAAAACCCTAAAGAAGCTCTGTTTCAAACGAATCTTCATAAACTCGATTGTGTGATTAATCCAGCACGCACAATTTGGCGCTAGAAGGAGGGGGTTCGCTACACTAGCTTCATACACGAAACAAACGCTTAGACGAACCCGCTACTCGCAACATGTCAATAACGAACCCGCAGTCTCCAGCGGCCGAAGATACAGGTCCAAGCGAGCCCATTGTGGCTGGGCTGATCAACCAGTCCGCATTGGGGGCGGAAGCAAGCAGACCTGTCCCGACAGAGAACCAGGCAACCGCGAATACAAACACAGCCGACCCGTCCACACCAGGAGATTTCGGTCAACTCAAAGCAATGCTCGAACAGTTGCTCAAGCAGTCGCAAAACCAGGAGACGATCAACAGCAACCTGACTGCTGAAATCAGGGCCTTGTCGACAACTCGTCAGTCTCGAGGGCTACCTCAAGGTAACGCGCTTCGCGTCGCCCCACTCGCTCTTAACTTCTCTCAGGCGGCATCACCATCGGCTCGTGGCACTCGCGAAGATCATACGCCTACACCTCTCAGGGACGGAACCGTTTTCGTCGCAGGCGCTCCCGGCGGCATACCTGCAATCGCAGACAATTCAGAAGGACGTGAATTCGGAGCAGCTCGGCCCAGTCGACCGACTAGTCGTGTCCAGAGTCGGGACGAGGGCGAAATCGCAGAAAATACGCGATGGATGGAACAAGCCGAAGCCATAACCGCCCGTAGAGCTGTCGACTCGCAGGGAACGGAAATGGACGAGCTCAGAGCCGTCTTGCAGCAAAACACTCGCGATCTCAAGGATATGAGGTCACAGGTCCATCGCGCAACCAGCAAAGCGCCGGAACTCGATCGCGTTCTTGAAGAAGCTCGCACCACTCCTTTTACCGAGCGAATAACAAAGGCACGTTTATCTGACCCAGGGAAGCTCAAGATTCCTATCTATGAGGGAAAGGGCGACCCCACGGAGCATATCAGAGCATTCTCAATCGCAATGGGGCGAGCTAATTTCAGGCTCGATGAAATCGATGTTGGTTGCTGCCTCCTCTTCGTGGAGCATCTCCAAGGGGCGGCCCTCTATTGGTTCACGGGGATGAAAAGGAACTCTGTTGACAGCTTCGCCCAACTCTCCGAGGCCTTCCTAAAGCAGTATTCCGTCCTAATCAAACGCAGGTCATCGGAGGTGGACCTTTATACTATAACGCAAGCGGCCGGCGAGCCCTTGGGAGTTTTCATTGAACGCTTCAAAGCGATGCTTATTCAGGTAAAAGGGATTGACGACAGATCCGCCCTAAGTGCCCTGCGAAAAGCTTTGTGGTACAGCTCGGATTTCCGAAAGGAGATGACAATTAACGAGCCCTCGTCAATTCAAGATGCGCTTCATCGCGCTAACGACTTCGCAAGAAGCGAAGACGAAACCAAAATCCTGAGCATTCTCAATCGCAATGGGGCGAGCTAATTTCAGGCTCGATGAAATCGATGTTGGTTGCTGCCTCCTCTTCGTGGAGCATCTCCAAGGGGCGGCCCTCTATTGGTTCACGGGGATGAAAAGGAACTCTGTTGACAGCTTCGCCCAACTCTCCGAGGCCTTGCAGTATTCCGTCCTAATCAAACGCAGGTCATCGGAGGTGGACCTTTATACTATAACGCAAGCGGCCGGCGAGCCCTTGGGAGTTTTCATTGAACGCTTCAAAGCGATGCTTATTCAGGTAAAAGGGATTGACGACAGATCCGCCCTAAGTGCCCTGCGAAAAGCTTTGTGGTACAGCTCGGATTTCCGAAAGGAGATGACAATTAACGAGCCCTCGTCAATTCAAGATGCGCTTCATCGCGCTAACGACTTCGCAAGAAGCGAAGACGAAACCAAAATCCTGAGCCAGAAGCATGGAAAGGCCAGGAATCCTAGTCCGCTTTAAGTCCCAGTCGCGACAAAGAGGAAGCCGGGAAATTTCGTACAACATGAAGGAGGTTTCAAGGGGGCCCATAACTACCAGGTGGACTCGCCCGGCTACGGTCGAGGAAGAGGGCGAGGCCGCGGAAGAGGCGCCCCTGGTCGCGCTAGCGGCAACACTTGGCCGAGAATATCGCAGTATGACGAGTCTGCTTATTGCGACTTGCATAAGATGGAGGGACACTCGACGTCTAACTGTAGAGTCCTCGGCATGCGACTCGCAGCAAAGTTGGCCGCCGGCGAGCTCAAAGGAAACATCAATGTTAACGATTTTCAGCTCGAGCAATTCGACGATGCAAGAGAAGGGGACGGCCCGTCGGGAGACAACAGGAATAATAAGCGAGACCGACGAAACGACGAGGCCCACCTCGACCGACGAAACGGTAATGATGGTCGGAGCGCCTCGAAACAGAAAATCTGCAACATGATCATGGGCGGCTCGCGCTACTGCTCTAACACCGTCTCGTCGATCAAAGCCTATCAGAGAAGAGCGGAGGTAGGGGCAAACAAACCCGAACCGTCGAAGTTCCCAAACGACGTCATCCAGTTCGAAGAGAATGAGGTCGATGACATTGACAAACCTCATGACGACCCGCTTGTCATCCGACTCTCTGTCGCAGGATGGGACACGGGTCGCGTTTTAATCGACACTGGGAGCACAGTCGACATCATTTTCGTAGACGCTCTGAAGCGCATGGAAATTGACCTCGCACAAGTCGAATCCTATCCTAAGCCATTAACCGGATTCAATGGCGAGACGACTATGACACTCGGTACGGTCAAGCTGCCTGTAAGCGCGGAAGGTGTGACTAAAATAGTTGAGTTCGCAGTCTCGAACAACCCGGCAATTTACAATGTGATAATGGGAACCCCTTGGCTTAACTCGATGCGCGCCGTCGCCTCAACGTATCATCTCTGTCTTAAATTTCCAACAAAGGGCGGAGTCAGAACAATCAGAGGAAGTCAGTCGGCGTCAAGATCTTGTTTCATGACCGCGCACAAACTAAGAGCTCAGGCGACAGTGCCGATCCCAAGCGAGCCGCGGAAAAAGATTAAGACAGACAGGGAGCCCGTCAAGGAAATCTCAAACCTCTTATAGCAGCTACAGATCGCGGAATCCGCTGAAGATAGAGGAGCGGGCCCGACCTGCGAGCCTGTCATATCTGTTTGTATAAACGACAAATTCCCAGAGAAATACGTAGAGATAGGCGCGACACTTGACAAAGCCGTCAGGCTCGACCTCATCGAATTCCTCAAGAAAAACGTCGGTACATTCGCATGGTCCGCGGGAGACATGCCCGGGATCGATATCGACATCATCAGTCACGAGTTAAACGTGGACTCGACCTACAAAACGATAAAGCAAAAGCGAAGGCGACTAGGTCCTGAAAGGGCTCAAGCGGTAAATGACGAAGTAGACAAACTCTTGTAGGCCGGCTCGATCTCTAAGGTCAGATATCCGGAATGGCTTGCGAACCCAGTCGTCGTGAAGAAGAAAAGTGGTAAGTGGCGAGTCTGTGTAGACTTCACGGATTTGAATAAGGCATGCCCTAAAGACAGTTTCCCTCTTCCTCACATCGACCGCCTCGTCGAGGCGACGTCTGGAAACAAGTTGTTGTCCTTTATGGACGCCTTCTCTGGCTATAATCAGATCTTCATGCACCCCGGCGATCGCGACAAAACATCTTTCATCACAGACCGCGGAATCTATTGCTACAAAGTCATGCCTTTGGACTTAAGAATGCTGGGGCTACTTATCAGCGATTGGTAAATAAAATGTTTGCGGACTTACTCGGCAAAACGATGGAGGTTTACATTGACGACATGCTAGTCAAATCACTCGAGGAAAAGGACCACGTCGGCCACCTCGCAGAGTGCTTTGCGTTATTAAACAAGTATAACATGAAGCTGAATCCGGCTAAGTGTCGTTTCGGTGTAACGTCCGGCGAGTTCCTCGGCTACATGGTTACTCGTCGCGGGATCGAGGCAAATCCAAAACAAATCGACGCACTCATCCAGATGCCTTCGCCAAAAACGAGAAGAGAAGTCCAGCGACTAAACGGCAGAGTCGCGGCCTTGAACCGGTTCATCTCGCGCTCTACTGATAAGTGTTTACCTTTTTATGAAACGCTCAAGGATAAGAAGGGGGCAGCTCGACAAGATTTCGAGTGGACTGAAAAATGTGAAGAAGCCTTCCAGAAGTTGAAGCAGTATCTCGCGACTCCACCCGTTCTGACAAAGCCAATAGCTGGCGAACCGCTCTATCTTTACATCGCGGTCTCGACCTCGGCAGTTAGTGGGGATCTGATTCGCGAAGACGGCACCGAGCAAAAGCCTGTTTTCTATATTAGTAAGTCGCTAATCGAGGCAGAAACAAGATATCCTTTGACGGAGAAACTCGCACTCGCAGTTATTACGTCGGCTAGAAAGCTTCGACCGTATTTTCAATCACATTCGATCGTGGTACTAAGTACTTTTCCACTGCGCGCTGTTCTCCACAGTCCGACTCAGTCCGGGCGACTCGCCAAATGGGCGATCGAGCTAAGCGAGTTTGATATCGAGTATCGCAGTAGGACGACGATCAAGGCACAGGTATTGGCCGACTTTTTAATCGAACTGCCGAAGGCGGAAGCCTCGCCCGAAATCGAAGACACACTTGCAGACAGTTCTACATCCCAAGTCTGGCAGCTGCACGTCGACGGCTCGTCATCTAAACACGGATCGAGAGTAGGCATTCGACTATCGTCAGACGGAAAATCTCTAGAGCAATCATTCTGCCTTGGTTTCAAGGCATCGAACAACAAGGCCGAATACGAGGGTTTTCTCGCAGGTCTTCGATTGTCTAAAGCGTTGAAAATAACAAGGATAGAAGCTTTTTGTGACTCTCAGCTCGTCGTAAATCAGTTCAACGGCGAATACGCGACAAAGGAAGAGCGCATGGAAGCATACCTCGCTCTCGTCAAAACTTTAACAGCTAAATTCGATCTGTTCACCTTGACAAGAATTCCAAGGTCGGAAAACTCCCAAGCGGATGCCCTCGCATCACTCGGCTCGACCGCGAAGCTAGATAAAGATCTTCAAAGAATTGTCAAGGTCGAATTCATTGAAGAGCCGAGTATCGCAATCGCAAGAGCAGTCAACGTCCTAACAAGATCCCTGGCAGCGAAGCAAAAAGCAGCTCTCAGCAATGGCTCGCCCGCTCGCTCCGCCGCAGACCCGATGGACCTCGACCACACCAAAGATAACGTCAAACCGGATCCGATGGATCCCAATCAATCCGGTACAGTCGGCACAGACGAAACGACGGATGTGATGGCAACAGACAACGAGCTCGACCCGAATAACACAGCTTTTGACCGTGGCTTTCTCCCCGAACAACTTGAGGAATCCCCAGAGGATGCTTACCCATGTAGCGAGGAGCCTCCACCTGGGCATGAAGTCGTCGACATTCCCGTTGACGACGAGACCACAGTCTATGGATGCGACACCAAGTGGATTGCCAACATTCGCGTTTATCTCGCAGACGGCGAGATCCCAATCGGCAAATGGGTGGCTCGCAAATTAAAGTCACAGTCGTCTCGTTACGTTTTACTTGATGGAAATATCTTCAAATGGCGACTGTCCGGGCCACTACTCGTTTGTGTCGAGGGGCAGGAGGCTCGCGAGATAATGCACGAGGTTCACGGCGGATCCTGCGGTAACCACTCGGGAAGTCGCTCACTCGCCATCCGAATCAAAAGGCACGGATATTTTTGGCCAACCATGATAAAAGACTGCGAGCTGTTCGCAGCAAAGTGCGAAAAGTGTCAGCGACATGGTCTGTTCATCCATCAACCGACGGAGTTCTTAAGTTCGATCACCTCGCCCTACCCGTTTATGCGATGGGGAATGGATATAGTCGGACCGCTTCATCCGTCTCGGCAGAAACGATACCTCTTAGTCCTAACGGATTATTTTTCCAAGTGGATCGAGGCGGAAGCATTCGGATCAATCAAGGATAAGCAGGTCGAAAACTTCGTCTGGAAGAATATCATATGTCGTCACGGCGTACCCTATGAGATAGTGACAGATAACGGTTCGCAATTCATATCTAAACGGTTCGAACTTTTCTGCGATAAGTGGAAAATCAGAATCAGCAAGTCGACGCCTCGCTGCCCGCAAGGCAACGGCCAGGCAGAATCGTCAAACAAAACACTTATCCATGGCCTAAAAACTCGACTCGACGTTAAGAAGGGTCGTTGGGCAGATGAACTTGAAGGTGTTTTATGGTCTTGTCGAACAACACCGCGACGCGCTACGGGCGAGACGCCTTTCGTCCTCGTCTACGGAACAGAATGTGTGATTCCTCCTAAAGTCTATTTTCCAGGAGTTCGCCGACGATTGCTTCCAGAGCAGGAAGGTCTCAATCATCTCCTCATGCTCGACGAACTCGACCTTATCAACGAAAGGCGCGACCAAGCACTTATAAAAATGACCGAATATCAAATTGCAGCATCCAAGTATTACAACTCCAAGGTGCGAGTTCGGCGTTTTTACGAAGGAGACCTCGTCCTTCGCGCAGTATTTCAAAACACTGTCGAGCCCAATGCCGGCAAGCTCGGCGCTCACTGGGAAGGACCTTATCAGATCATAAAAGTAGTTCGCCCGGGCGTTTACGAAATCGCCAACATGAAAGGCGAGATGGTCCCGCGTTCCTGGAATGCGCGACATCTGAAGAAATATCACTGCTAAAAATACGAAGTCATTAGACTTGAACTACGACGCGACTTGATCCCTTCATTGGGTACGTAGGCAGCTCGTTTTCGGACGAGTTCAGTTGCCCCCTTGTTCAAAAAAAAAAAAGGGGGGGGAGTGGGTCCGTATATCCATACTCCCACTCGCAATATGTAACGACTTATAAGCAAAGGATTTAACCAAGTCTTATTCGCTCCACTCGCAAACGACTCCGGTCTAAACGCGATAATCGATTCGCAATAAGCAAAGGTTTTAACCAAGTCTTATTCGCTCAACTCGCAGACGACTCCGGTCTAAACGCGATAATCGATTCGCAATAAGCTAAGGTTTTAACCAAGTCTTATTCGCTCCACTCGCAAACGACTCCGGTCTAAACGCGATAATCGATTCGCAATAAGCAAAGGTTTTAACCAAGTCTTATTCGCTCAACTCGCAGACGACTCCGGTCTAAACGCGATAATCGATTCGCAATAAGCAAAGGTTTTAACCAAGTCTTATTCGCTCAACTCGCTAAACGACTTCGGTCTAAACGCGACAAGTCGACTCGCTAAACGACTTCGGTCTATACGCGACAAGTCGACTCGCTAAACGACTTCGGTTTAAACGCGACAAGTCGACTCGCTAAACGATTTCGGTCTAAACGCGACAAGTCGACTCGCTAAACGACTTCGGTCTATACGCGACAAGTCGACTCGCTAAACGACTTCGGTCTAAACGCGACAAGTCGACTCGCTAAACGACTTCGGTCTAAACGTGAAAAGTCGACTCGCAAAACGACTTCGGTCTAAACGTGAAAAGTCGACTCGCAAAACGACCTAACTGTCTAAACGCGAGATCAATAAAAATTAGGCGTCATTATGGCCATAATGGCAACCTGATTAAAACTTCATCATCATTATGAATTAAACTTATACATCCTCAACGGATAAAGCGCGCTATATAAATTTAGAGTTCATTACTGGGATAGACGTATTCAGTGCGAGTATTGTCCGTTAGCCGGGGTGTCCATCTCGCGAGTCCATCTCGGGATAGACACATTCAGTAGAATGTGTCCGTTAGCCAGGATGTTTGACTCGCAAACCCAGTCTTTACCTTAACAGACTGGTCGAACTTAGCAAATATATATTTGCCTGGATAAGATATATTCAGTAGAATATAACCAGGATGTTCGTTTTAGCGTCTTAAAACCGCATCGCGTCTTAAAACCGCATCGCCTCTAAGCGTCTTAAAACCGCATCGCGTCTTAAAAACGCATCGCCTCTAAGCGTCTTAAAACCGCATCGCGTCTTAAAACCGCATCGCCTCTAAGCGTCTTAAAACCGCATCGCGTCTTAAAACCGCATCATTTCTATGGCCTTAGACAAGCTCTAACAGGCCTCGTCGACAAACTAATAATCGAAAATATAGTTAAGAAATTGCTTAAGGGCATTCATATAAATCTGCTCGACCAACTCGGCATAAAAATGTTGTTACAAGTTGGATAAAGCCATCCAGGCACAAAAACAAAAATCGAGTCATAAAATCCTTAAGCAAAAACAAAAACTAATCCTACTATTGCAAAGTACGGATTAGGCGACAGTCTCGCCATTTTTGGCCTCTTTGTCATCAGAAGCCAGCTCGCCCTCTTCGACAACTTGTTCTTCGGCTGGAGTAATGATAGCAGCCGAACTCGCAGCCTCGCCATCCTTGGGTTCTGGTTCCGAAGGAGCCTGTTCGCGAAGAGGTTCAGTTGGTGCGACTGGGATCGGAGCGACGGTCTCATTGGCTTCGTCCGACTCGCTCTCATCTAACTCCTCACTCGCGCTTCGCAAGCGCATACCAAGAGAGCCATCGTTCGACCCAGAAGCTGTATTTATACCAACAGACTTAGCAACAACTTCGATTCGCGGAGACGCAACTATATCTGCTACGGTAATGGGGACAACATAGTTCTTACCCAAGGTCTTTCTCAATTCGAGTGCTATCGCGTCGAAGATCTCGTCGGCCTTTCCGAGCGACGCCTTGTTTTCAGCTAAAAGGGCACGCTCGGCCTTGGGATCGAAGGCCTCCTCTGCTTCAGCATTCTCCATATCGTCAAGGAGCTGGAGATTAGCCTCCGCTTGTGCAAGATAGACCATTTTCCTAATCGGCTTCTTCATCATCTGTTGAAACAGCTCGTAAGCCCGGTTAAGCTGGCCTTGCACTTCGGCGGCCGCAGATCGCCTCGCAGAAGAAACAACTTCTTCAAGATCCCGCTCGCGACTCGCCTTCAGAGCAGATAGCTTTTTCACCAGCTCGGCGTTGTTCTCCTCGACCTTCTCCTTCTCCTTACCGACTCTGTGAAGGTGCACGCCCAGGTCGTCTGAGCTCTTCTTGTACATATCTCGCTCAGCAGCAAGATTTCTCAGTTGGGCCGCGACTTTTTCCTTCTCGACCTCCTCTCTCTGCCTGGCCTCGCCTATAAAGAGCTCCTTAGACCTCGAGTCTTGATCATACGACATGATCAGCCTGTTGAAATGGGCGATGGCCTGCGAAGGAGTTGACAGTATGAAAAATAAAGCTAAGTGAAAAAGAAAGAATAAAGTGTGGAATTACCTTGGCCTGGCGAGACGCGAACTCCTTGTAGAGCTCGCTCTTTACCAGCCTTTCCGGGATCGGCATACGATCACCCGGATATGTAACCTTAGCCATCATGGCGGCTGCGGCTAAGGGATCAGTATAAAGCCCATCGGAGCTACCAGAAATAGTTTGCCCTGGGGACAGAGTCGGCAGCTCGCGACGAGACTTCTTCTTCTCGCCAACTTTTCCTTTGCCCTTCTCAGAGGCAGAAGATCGTTTTCTCTTCCGATGCAATTGGGCCTCAGGCTCGACGGGCTCGTCAGTAATGGTAGTTGGCTGTGAAGTAATAACAGCCAACGCACCACTCGCGGCTACAGCAGCCGCTTCGTCACCCTCAGCAGTAGGAGTAGGCTCTTTATCGACGCTCCGCTCGGACGTCTCGACGATGGAGGCAGTGGCCTTCGGGTCGGCCTTTCTCTTAGCCTTCTCGGCTTTTCTCTTGGCGAGATCGCGGAAAGTTAGCTTGGGAGGCATGATCTCTTGATCGTCGGACTCGCTCTGTTCGAAATCTTCTTCTTCGTCGTAGGAAATGAACTCGCGAGCTCGAACAACTCTTCGAAGATTGAAGTGACGATTCCAAAGGCACTTCCGAGCCTTCAACTTATTGACCAAATCGTCGATGTTGGCAACAAGAGTGAATAGCAGTCTGCTAGCTGTAAAAACAAATCAGCAGAAAAGTTAGTATAAAACAAGGGGACAGTTCGCGCAGTAAACATTCGAGAAAATCTACCAAGTGTCCCCCACTTCGCCACCACTAAGTGTTCATCCTCGGCCGACGCGGCCGATATCGGCACGAAGAAAAAATATTTTCTCCAGCTATGATCTTTGTTCGGGAAGTCGTCCAGTATTTTATAAAGAGAACGACTCGCCAGATTGTAATACTTCATGCCACCCGGGTTGGATTGCTTGCGCCATTCAAGAAGGTTGTGTAGATGGCGAACTCCGATGGGCTCGCGACATTTGGCTGCCCGCGTCGTAATTCCCACCAATTGGCGAATCCCTCTCGAGTTGATTTGCGCGAGCGCGATTTTGTGAACCCGCGCGAAACGGAGAATCAGCGCAGGGATGGGGAATGTGAGGAAACACTCCTTAAACCAACACGCATAGGCGGTAAACGTGTCGGCAGGGGGATCGTCTTCTCGCTGCTCGAAAGAAGGCACGATCAGTTCGACCGAGTCGGGAATTCGGCACTCTGAGCGAAAATCTTCCAGGAAGTCCTCGTCGCACCAAGAGGAACCTGGAGGCGGGCGTTGTTTTCGCCTCGATCTCTTTTTCTTCTAGACAACCTCGGCCAGCCCGCACGCAGCCCAAGCTTCCAGTCTCTCTTTTTCTACTAAAGAGTTGTACGACCAGTTACCTTCTTCGATCTTTACTTGAAGAGGCAGCTCGGCAGGACTAAGGGACTCGTCGCGGAGTTATGGGATTTCCACAACCAGTCTTCGCCCATCAGTGGTCGAGGCCTCGCCAATTTGCGAAGGATGCGAAGTCCCAACTCCCTCTTCAAGGCCAGTTCGTCCAGCTCGCATGGATGAAGTAGACTCCCTCGTCTCGCGACTTTGTCTTAAGACGGGAGTAGGATAAGAGAACAGTTCGGCAAGAGGAGAATGGCCTCCAGCTCGATCTTCTCGACTAATGGGACTCGCCTCCTCACGGCCTGAAGGACTCGCTTCCTCTTGACCACAGAGCCTACTACAACTCGAACTCGCATCTACAATCGACTCGCTATCAGGAGAATACTCCCAGGCCGATTTTCCCTTCTCGGGGAGTTCGGCAGACTTCGCGGGTACAAAAGAACTCGTCGACGACATCTGTCTTTGGATCAAAACTTTAAGTTTTTTCAGTTTTTCTAAAGAACACTGCAGCGGCGATGAAGAACACGGCGGCGGCGAAGTGATGGGACGGCAAAATTTCTATCTATTACTCGAAAGAAAAAACAGAGAAGGGAGAGAGAGAGCGAACCTGTTTTTTCGGAGGAATGAGAATAATGAGAAGTATCAAGGGAGCTTTGCCTCTTATAGGGACATTTTCGACGGTTTGACTTTTGAGGTGGGCCTCATTTCTTAATGGGCCCAAAGATTCTGGGCTCAGAAAATCAGTTTCACGAGATTGATCCAAATCAATGGTTCCACAATTTTTATCTGACCCTAAATGCGACTCCGCGGGCTCCTCCTCGATTTGTTTTGCGACTTCATATTTTCAATATTCTCAGGATTTCGACCTTCAAAGAATCGCGCGACCTCGCGACTTCACTTACGAATAAACCTGCGACTTCAGCATCTCGCAACTTGCGACTCCATCTCAATAGATCAGTCGCGACTTTCTCTCCGTGAAAATCAACTCGCGACTCCATCTCAATGGATCAGTCGCGACTTTCTCTCCGTGAAAATCAACTCGCGACTCCATCTCAATAGATCAGTCGCGACTTTCTCTCCGTGAAAATCAACTCGCGACTCCATCTCAATGGATCAGTCGCGACTTTTTCTCCACAGAAATCAACTCGCGACTTCATCAACTCGCGACTTCGTCAACTCGCGACTTTCTCTTCGGCGACAACGATGATTTGAGTAAATGTGCGACTCGCGCTCTTTTCCCCTTTTCTGTTTTTTCCCACTGGGTTTTCTAGACAAGGGTTTTACCGAGGCTTGTTCGCACATCTGTACATCTTCATCTGATCACCTCGCATCTTCGAGCAGATTCATTCAATCAAGTCAACTCGCGATTTTGAAGGCTTTCAGTCAGCTCGCAGATATCGGAACAAATCTACCTTGACAGCTCGCACTCTCGCACGATTCGCGGATCACAAGTAAAACCAACTCGCAGATTTGCGAAACTAGAAATCTACTCGCCAATAACAGCAACCGACTCGCAGTATTGAGTATTTGGGTTCAGCGGTCGAACCTTGAAAACGCAGGCCCGTCAAAGGCCCATCACTGTTCATTCCAGCGCTGTTCGATCCTTCTAGACCGGCCCGACTCAGAGCGACCGGAACTGCTCAGGTCACCTCGACTGGAACTGTTCATACCGCCCAATTTTACCTATATATAGACATGTACCCCTTCACTTGTAGAGGATCCGAAATTTCTTGTAAAAACACTGTTTACAGCTCTGATCTTGATGAATAAGAACCCTAATTCATAATCTAATTCTATCTTCCTCTAAGTGTTTGAAAACCCTAAAGAAGCTCTATTTCAAACGAATCTTCACAAACTCGATTGTGTGATTAATCCAGCACGCACACATGGAGAGAAATGCAAAGAGGAATCGCTTGACCCTTAGATGGAAAAAAAGATTCACACCAAGAGCGGATAAAGAGATATAATTGAATAGGGTAAAGGCTCAGGATTACAAAAGGTGGATGACAACATGTAATAAGCATGAGATTGATGTCAATGGTGTTGCTCATTCAATTGATATGGATGCAAAGACTTGTGGTTGTGGCTATTGGCAACTGAATGACATACCTTGTATGCATGCTATGTGTGTCATCACTACTTTGAAACTGCCTCTTGAGAACAATGTCAACCCGTTCTACTTAACTTCATGGTGGCAGGCTCTGTATGTGAGAGGAATAGATCTTGTACAAGGAATGGATTTATGGGATATGTCAGGCTGTTTACCTGTTTTACCACCACCAGCAAGGTTTAGGGATGGAAGGCCGAGTAACCACAATAGGATCAAGGCTCCTCATGAATCTTCCTCTAATCCAAACAAGTTAACACGACATGGTCGTATTCAAACATGCTCGAACTGTAAGAAGCAAGGTCATAATAAGACAAGGTGCTCTAATCTAGCTGCAGCTCCCTTACCAAGTAGGCCAAGAGGGCGTCCAAGGAAGAACCAGGTTTGAATACTTATTTCAATACTCAAAGTACTTGTCAGGTTTTGGTTACTTGAATACAAGCTGACTTATATGGTTGGTACCTTGGTGTATGTCTTAGGAGGAATCATATGCAGGAGCTTCTCAAGGTACACAAACTTCTCAAGGTACACAAGCTTCACAATCACAAGCTGGATCTTCTCATGTTGGAACACAAGGATGTTTTGGCTTCTCTAACTAAAGATCGGGTTACATGCTCATGCTCTTGTTCATGTTCTATTTCAAGGATTGTTTTCTCTCTTTCTTTATCGGTTTTACTCTTTTGGATTCATAACTCTACTATGGAACACATGTATGTGTTTTCTTTTGGATTGCTTATGTTATGTTTATGTTTTGTTTTGGATTGCTTATGGTATGTTTGTGTTTTGTTTTGGATTGCTTATGGTATGGATTGTTTTTGTTTTGGCATAGCTTTGTTGGTTCTAATCTCATCTCATATGATTTTATCAACACTGCTAATTACAAACTCATAAACTCAATTTGTTTTTCATAGATCAACATATACATTCATACAACACTAGTTGTCAAATAGAAGAATGTTTCCTTTCACCAACAACCTGATGTAAATTATCACAAAAGCTAAAACACAAAGACAAACAAAAACCACCAAGATCTTCATTTTAGATTGGCGAAGCTCCATTTTGCATCCGACCATCTCTTCTTTCAAATTATGCACTTCAATCTTCAATTCATTAACTTCCACCATCTCATTCTCAATCTCATATTCTCTTCTTTGAAACTTAATCAACATTTCTTTCACTTCTTCATACATCCCATCTTCTACCCACTTGAACAAATGTCCAACCTCTCTGCTACGTACACATCTAAAGTAAGGACGACCCAGATTGAGTTTCGACTGTGAGGTATACATAGAAACATCACTACCGCACACACATTTTCTCAGGAATCCTATTTCTCCACCGACGAGAGAATTTCTCGACGAATTCCCTATTTCTCCACTGAATGAACCACCTCTCGATGAATCCTCTGTCTTCGTGATGTTCTTCATGACACAAAATCGGAGATAGAGAAGACAATAGATTTGAATCGGAGAGAGAGAGATGAGAGAAAGAGAGAGAATGAAATTTTAGGGTTCTTATCAATTTGGGGGGAAAAATCGATTTTGATCTGTTTTAATCGTGTTTTCACGTGGATTATTAATAAGTTAAACGGTCGTTAACGATAGTTTAACGGCTGACTTTTTCGAGCATTAATTACCAAAGTCAAATACAAGTTGGAGAATAAAATGAATAATCAAGAGTTGGGGAATAAATCACCCGATTTCAAATACTTGAAGAATTAAATAACCGTTTTCCCGCAAAACAAAACTATTTCTTTTCTTTAAACAACAACATTTTTCATTAGCTAGAGGCGGGCCTACAGCAATACAAGCTAGAAAAGTTAGATCAAAGTCAGGGGTTGTGCATATGTTTTTCCAGTCGGCATTAGTCTTACAAGGTCCTCTGTAGTAACATTTAGCTGAAAAATGTGTTTAAAACAAGTAAGTTGAATTAACATTTAGATCTAGTATATTCTTTCTTAGAGTACAATTAGAGGAAGAACATATTACCAATTGATTAAGAGTAAAGAAGCAAATTGAAACTTTTGTCCTGACATTTTTTTTTTTTTAAGATAATTTTTCTGTGAAGAGCAAATGGTCTCTCCTTTTATCAATGTTTTCAGGCCCGGTCCGACTGCCCGGTCCGACCGGTTGAACCGGGACCCGATAATATTACGGTTTGGGTTTGATGATAAAACCGACTACTTAAAATCCAGTAGAAATCCGGAAAAACCCGCTATTAACCCGTGAACCGGTTGGTCGAACCGGCGGTTTGGGTCTTAAATGAATCCTAAAATTTGAATTTAAGGGTTTGTTTTGACTTGTTCATATAGTGTTTTTCAATTTTGTCGATTACTATATATGTGAGATGTGATTCTTTAGATTTTGATGATGAAGACCTCACTATGCCACCTGAAGATTTTTATGTAGATAAAATTGATCGTAGAAACTAGATGATGTGATGCACCATCATATAACTATGTCATTTTTTATTTACAATTATATTTTTTTTGGTTTAGTTTAAGTTTTGAATGTTCACTTATACTTATTGTTAGACATTACTTTTTGATATTAGTATTATTTTTTCGTAAACTTTATAAGCTAAAGAGTTTTATTTGTTGGTTTTTGAATCAAAGATGAAAAAGTTTTAAAACTTTGTTGTATTTTATAATTAGGATATGATTTTGTTTTTTCATATATTTACAAAAGATAGGATATATATATATATATATATATAAAAGTTTAAGTTTAATAAGTTATTGACCCACGGTTGATCCACCGTTGAACCAGTGACCCGGTGATCCAATAGATAATCCGGTTTGATGTCTGGGTCGGGTTTAAAAACATTGCCTTTTATATAAGGGATTCTATGGTACATCCAATCCTAATTTAAGTTTCTTAAATATACCTAAAAATATATGCATACCTAACATATCCCATGAAAAATCTAGCATTTAAATTTTGGTCAAAACAAATCTTGCATTTATTATAAACCATAATCTCTGCAAGAAACATTTTAGTTTATATTAAAAATATATACACACGCACTACAAAAAATAGAAAACATAGCCACATATTATTTAGTAGCTATGATAATAGATTTGTAGCAGAAATTTGGCTCCTACAAATTTGCGACAATAAATCCGTTGAAACAATGTAGTGGTAGCAATGATATATTTGTAGCAAATTGTGCCAAATTTGAGACAAAAACCCACACGGTTATTTTGTAGCTTAATGAATCAAATTGGTTACAAATCGTGTTGTAGCAAATTGCTACTAATTAGCTACACTTTATATGTAGGGATTAGAAACAAAATACCACAAAAACAATGAAGGAAAAAACCCACCAGTAGCTTCAAAAGTTTCGAATCTAATATGTTACACTTTGTTACAAAAAAATTAATATCAATATAATGTAATTATATATTAAAAAAATTAATATCAATATAATGTAATATATAATACAATTAATGCAATTATATTTAAAAACGAAAACGAAATTAAAGAAATGAAAAATATATACGTATCATAAAACGTACCAAATCATTACACCAAAACCAAATTTCTATTCACCTAATTTCTGAATTCCAATCAGCTAATTCTAAACCGTCATCAGACTCTGTCTCAGGCTTCCTCTTTGCAGGAAGTTCTACCACTGATTTCTCATCTTCCTAAGCAAAATACTTGCTCGTTTTTCTTCTACCAGCAGCTTCCAGGTCTTCACTAACCTGTTAATCAGCTTCAAGTGTTAAGCAAAAACAACATTGAATCAAGTAAACAAACCAAAATATATATGATTATAAGAGCACCTAGCATATATATGTTGCATATAACTCACTCGCGATGGCTCTGGAAACAAGTAGAGACAGTTCTAGTACAATAGATGCTATAGTTCCTCAGCCCACACAATTGACATACCTATAATCATATTTGACATGGTTCAGTGAGATTTGAAACTAAGGATCACATCACGAGCAGCTCTGAACTTTCTTGAATACATAAGCTCTAAAGAGCTGATGTATATTGTCAAAGGAGCTGTAAAGGAAAATCACATTGTCATTTCTTAGGTTCTGAATATCGAAACATGATAAAATTCATCCATGTTCCATGGGGTTACCTGAGATCATCTAAGCAAAGGAGAAGCTTTGATTGATCACCAGAAAAGCTACAAATGGAAAGAATTCTAGTAAGGATTTCACAAAGTATCTGATTATCTTAAGAGACAACAAGGAGGAGGTGATTTAGGTGAATAGGGTTACGTGTAATCACTAAAGCAACGGAAGAACAATGGTTTGTTCATCCAAGAAGTTGTTCTGCGAAAGAACAAGTCTCAATTTTTGAACATTTCAGAAACTTAACATTTCAAAGGAAAATTAACCAAAATAAAGAGATAGGTTAAGAGTCGAACATACTTGAGCTTCGTGGAGAATCGGTGACCGAGGAATCGTCGCCAGATGCATACCGTAATCGCATCTGGGGTTTCACTATGAGAAAGGCAAAGAGTATTAAGGTTTATGGCTCTCGCAACCACCAGAGAATAACAGAGACAATAAACTCACCGATAATTTGCAGAGACGCTCACCAGAATCTATGGCTGTTGCAAAATCAAAGTAGAAGCTAAGGATGTGGCCATCCGCAAACTCTGACGGAGGCAAGGAGGGACGGTGACAAGGGGAATCCCCAAAACGTGCTGAGCAATCGGAACGGCATCGATTTTTTTGCCATCAGAGAAAGAGCTCTGTGTCTTTCGCCGTCGTAGGAGTAAGAGAAAGGAAGAGACGGAGAGACTGATAAGAGGGGTGAGGAGAGAAAGAGGCGGCTACTAAGAAAATCAAACAAAAAATAAATTAGGGCTTTCATTTTATTTTATTTTTGTCACAGATTAAATTTGTGGTTAATTGTTGTTTAATTATTTTTGCAAAATATGTGGGATTGGTTTGTTTTTAAATAGCTATTGCAAAAATTACACGCACACATAATAGTTAGAAACGAAGCTTATGGTTAATTAATACTGACTTTCATTTGTTTTTTTCTTCACAAATTTATATATATGGCTTTAGTTGTGATTATTTTTGCCCCATTTAATGTTAATTGTCAACTAATTCATTTGGTTTAAAATTTAGGATTATCTATATTGAATTTCATTTTTGTTATAAGTTTTTAACTTAGATTCCAAATATGCTTACAAATTCATTTAAGTTGTGAGTTTATCTAATTTTGTTATAAGTTTTTGGAATCTAATTTTTAACTTGGATTTGAATAACGTGACACTTTTTATTGTAATTAGTTGTAACAAGCTAGCTTCAACAATTAATTTGTAGCTAATTTGTTGCCATTTTTCCACACCACTTTTGAAACTAATTGTAAGTTGTGTTACATTTTCTACAAATATGTGTTGTTGCTAATTTTTAACTATTTCCCACACAATTTTTGAAGCAAAATTGTACCTTTTGTTACACATTACTACAAATGTGTTTGTAGCAAATAACCCACCAAAATATCGTTACAATTTGTATGAAAAGAGCTACAATATTAACTATGTGGCTAGTTTGTAACAAATTATCCACAAATAGTTATGAATTTGTTACAATTAATTCATTTCATAAATTAGTAACAAAGTTGTATCCATTTGTGAGTAATTTTTGCTACAAAATTTTGTTGTCACAAAATATGTGGCTATGTTACTTAATTCTTGTAGTGACGGGTCATACCTAAGAAAATCATATTGCACAAATGTCTGACATATCCCATGAAAATCTTGCATTAATATTAAACCATAATATTTGTTCAAATTTAAATTTAATTTGTATAAATTTAGCGTTTTCCTATCTTATTGCATTCATGATAAACCGAAGATCCGGTCAAACAAAACAAAATTACCGAAAACACACCAACGAAGTATATGGGGGAAGCCATTTAACAGTGCCCGCCATATCACTGTTTCTATTGCCTCGTCAAATCGTGTGATGAAATCTTTCAGATTTGAAAAGAGTGATAAAGGGTTAAATTTCATAATTGTTTTTATGAAAATAATTTTTAATAAATTAGTAATAACATAATCCTATATATATTAATTGAGGAGAGACTAAAAGTTCAAAATCTTAGGTGTCACTCAAAGAGACTTTTAGGAAATCTTAAAACTTTAAAATCTTTGGTGTCATCCATTGAGAGTTTTAGGGGATACTTATCATCCTATTAAAAATTAAAAAAAAAACACATTTCTAAACTTATAAATTTCTCTAAAATTTAAAATAGATTTTTTCCTACAACATTCTGAAATATATAGTTTCTAAACTATAAAAATTTACAACAAAAATGTCTATAGGTAATGAATATTGTGTTTAATTAATTAAACAAAATATTTAACTTTCCTATTAATTCTAAAACATGAGAATTTTTTTTTTTTTTTTTTGTCGATCAAAGAGAAATAGATAATAATAGGATTTAAAGTTATTTCAAAAAATTATTTTCTCAATTTATATGTTGGCCGTATGTATTTTATGCCAATCAAAATAAATAAATTAATAAACCAAAATTTATAATTTCGCATTTGCGCGGGTCCAAATCTAGTAACACAAACTAATAAAATAGGCTCTTTTACTAATACATGACCTTGACTTTGGGCATGCTTTTTCTTTGTTTTCCTTCTGTTAAACCAAATGTCATATACTTCGTTGGTGCGTTTTTGGTAATTTTGTTTTGTTTGACCGGATCTTTGGTTTATCATAAATGCAATGAGATAGAAAAACGCTTATTATACGTGTTTTTAAATTTAAATTTGAATGTTTCTTGTAAATATTATGGTTTAATATAAATGCTAGATTTTGATGGGATATTTTTTTGTTATATAATTTTGCAATCCGATATTCTTAAGTATGTATATATATTTTTTAATTTAAAGTATACATATTCTAATTTACATTTAAATGTAGTTGTTTTGAATTTTTTTAAAATGTTTCTTGCAGAGATTGTGGTTTATAATTAATGCAAGATTTGTTTTGACCAAAATTTTTTTAAAAACATTAATGCTATATTTCCATGGGATATGTTAGAGATTTTTGCAATCTGATTTTTTTAGGTATGTATATATTTTTTCTTTTTTTAAGAAATTAAATTAGGACTGGATGTACCATCGAATCCCTTATATAATAAGAGATGATGACCAGTTGCTCTACAAACAAGAAGAAAAAAAAAAACAAAAACAAAAATGTCAGGACAAAAGTTTCAACTTGCTTCTCTACTCTTAATTATGTGCCTTCTTTTTTCTCAGTCAAATGGTAATATGTTCTTCCTCTAATTCTTCATATATAAAAGAATTTGGTAGATCTAATGTAGCAAGGATTTGGTAGACCCAATCCTTCAAATAATTTGTTTTAAATACTTTGTTTGCAGCAAAATGTTACTACATGGGTCCTTGTAAAACTAATGCCGACTGCAAGAGTATATGCACAAGCCCTGACTTTGATCCAACTGTTCTATTGTGTCTTACTGGGGCCCCACTAAATGGCAAATGTTGTTGTATAAAGAAAAGAAACGTTAGTTTCGTTCTACAATGATAAATCAATATGTATGCATGTAATGATACATCAATATCAAGACCTATCATAAGATTTCAAATTAATAAAATGTAATGTTCTGATCATTTTTTTTTACGTAGAAACATGATATGTCATATACCTGAACTAATAGGATTTCCAGATCCGTAAATTGTGTTATCCCGATCTGAATCCGTCAATTCTGGATATCCAAAATTTTAGAGCTGATCGGGCCGAATCATAGATTAGATCTTGCATCCCATATAATTTTCTTAGCGCTTGTCATATACAAAAACACAAAACGAACAAACTATCACAATGATTATCTAATACATAACAAAAACTAATTACGTTGATATATCAAAAATTATAAACTGCCTTCTACGATATTGAAATTTTGTGAAAAAATATAAGATTCTTATACGAAACGGTGTTGAAGAAACTAATTTTGTGGTTTAGCATTGTAGTTTTTTTATCAAGTATTGAATTTATTTGTATTTTTGGTCAAGATGTCAAATCTTGTATTAGGTCAGAAGTTTAGATCGGAAACCATCCCACATGCATATATTGATCAACGTAGGTCTCTTTGCCAATTTTCTGTTCTATTTTCTTCTAATGTAAATGATCGTTGATGATGGATTCAAAGAAACCGTAGAGCGACTTTTCGGGATTTCTCGACCCGTGGGTTTATTCCTTGCGGGTCGATTCAACAGAGCAACGACGGGACGTAATCAACTACATTAAACTCACCTAAGAGCTTAGAGAGCTCTTGTATGATCTCAAGGAACTTGTATAGAAGTGGACGACGAGGAACTGAACGCTTCTCAGAATTTTATGTCTTCTTGTTAACAAATGTTTAAAGGGCCATGATTGCCGTTTTCAAATGCATGTGTCATTTTTAACAAAAAAATGTCTCTTGTAGTCGAAAATGCGAGTTTACATATGTTTATTGCTTTTCCGACATGGAACGCTACAAAACGGACCGATTTGTAGACCTCTTCATCCACGGAGACCCACGACTCGGCCCGTTTCCGACTAAAGAGTAAAGAGCATCACGACATATAGTTTCCTCAGCCAACACCAAAATGGGACGTAACTGAAGAATGCGTGGTCACAACTAGGTCAAGTAACGGATTACGTTTGTGGTGGGACAGTTTGAGAAAATGGGATCTTGAACTTGGAGGACTTGACTTTGGGGCTTTGGGCATGCTTTGTTTTTTTCTATCCAAATGTAATATGCTTCGTTGGTCTGCTTTTTGGTGACTTCGTTTTGTTTGACGGAGTTTTTGGTTTGTCATAAATGGCATGAGACAGAAAAACGCGTAATTTATACATTTCTAAAATTAAAATTTGGATATTTGTTGCAGAGAATATGGTCTATAATTAATTGATGCAAGATTTTTAGGGGATATGTTAAAGATTTTTACAGGCTGATTTTTTTATGTCTGTAGATATCTTTTCTTTTAAAAAGTAAATAAATTAAGAATGAATTTATTAATTGAACCCCTCCTATAAGAGGAGATGCCATTTGCTCTCAGAACCAAGAAGAATAACAAAAAAATTATCTTCACAAAAAAAACTAGAAAACAATAATGTCAGGACAAAAGTTTCAGCTTGCTTCTCTGCTCTTAATTACTTGTCTTCTTTTTTCTCAATCAAATGGTAATATGTTCTTCCTCTAATTCTTCATATAAAAAGAAATATGGTAGATCTAATGTTTTTTTTTTTTTTTTTTGAAACTAAAACAAAGCGTAGATCTAATGTTTAATTCAACTAATTTGTTTTATATATTGTTTTTTTCAGCTAAATGTTACTACATAGGCCCTTGTAAGACTAGTGCCGACTGCAAGAACATATGCACAAGACCTGAGTTTGATCCAACTTTCCTGTACTGCATTACTGTCGCCCCAATTAGTGGCAAATGTTGTTGTGTAAAGAAATGATAGTTTCGTCATACAATGATACATCATTATGTAAATATATATCATTACCTATCATAAGATTTCAAATTAATAAAATATAATGTTTTGATCATTTTTCACTTTTTTTTTACGTAGAAACATATTATATGTAATATATCCTGAACTAATAGGATTTCCAGATCCGTAAATTGTGTTATCATAAGATTTTAAATTAATAAAAACTAATGTCTGGATCATAATTTTATAACATGATCTTCAGAAATTTTAGGATATTCAATTATTCATATCCGAATTCTTCCAATCTGTTTTTTAGTTACCCGTATATGCACTACAAGAAAACACCATCAATTCCGACGGAATTTCCAGCCGTCAGAATTACCGTCGGTCAATTCCTACGGTTTTCTGACGGTACTCCGACAGAAAATTCATTCCGTCGGTATTCCGTCAGTTTATTTTGACGGCTTTTCGACGACACGTGTAGCCATCCGTTTGCCGTCATAAATCCGTCAAGAGTGACCGACGGAATACCCACGGCAATAATCGGTCGTACAATTCCGACGGTAATCATGACGGAAGACCGACGGAAATCATATATTTTGTATAGTGCCGACGGAATTCCGACGGAATTCTGACGGATTCCGATGTCGGCAAACTTTGAGTGGTTAACACATCGTCTGGGTTGGCCGATGAGATTGATGTGTTGTTATGTCGGAGGTTTTGACGGTTGTCTGACGGATTTCTGACGGATTTTCATTCTACTTAAGTTTTCCAATTTCTTCGGTTGTTCATATTAACATTTGAAAACCAAAAAATTTTTTTTTAGATATGAGTTCTTCGTATTTTCGGTCATGGATGGACGGGCCAATGATGGAAGAGGGGTCTAACTTATTAACGACCGAATACGCTAATGGTATTTGCGATTTCATGAAGTTACCCAGAAATCAAGAGGCGGCCAACAAAGGTCAGGATATCAAATGTCCTTGTTCTAATTGCTGTAATAGAATTATTGTTGATGTTCCTAATGTTTGGAACCACTTATATAGATATGGATTTAGGGCGGGATATAAGGTTTGGTATTTACATGGAGAAAGGAATTATGAATATGGTAGTAGTAGTAGTAATGCACCTTATTTTCCGGATAGCATAGGGGAACCTACAACGGAAGTAGATGTTGGGGTAAGTACGGTTGCGATGGTTAGAGATAATTTCCAGTCGGGTGGTTATGAGGGTGGTAGGGTTGAAGAACCTAATTTAGAATCTCGAAGTTTTTTCGATATGTTAGACGCAGCAAAACAACCACTATACAGCGGTTGTAGGGATGGTCATTCACCGCTATCTTCTGCTACTAGGATGATGAACATAAAGACTAATTACAATTTGTCCGAAGATTGTGTTGATACATTCGCCGAGTTCGTGAAAGATATTTTGCCAGAAGATAATCTGGCCCCCAGATCATACTACGAGATCCAAAAACTTGTTGCCGGTCTTGGTTTGCCCTACCATGTTATTGATGTGTGCATCGATAACTGTATGATATACTGGAGAGAACACGAGAACCGAAATAAATGTAAATTTTGCAACAAACCACGGTTCCAGGACACAAGTGGGAGGGTGAAGATTTCATTCAAACGGATGTGGTATTTACTCTTAACGGAGAGGTTGAAGAGGCTGTACGAATCTGAACGCACAGCTAGTTCTATGAGATGGCATGCAAAGCATAGTCAAGATGGAGATATCACGCATCCTTCTGACGCGAAAGCGTGGAAACACTTTCAATCAGTGTATCCAAATTTTGCCTATGAACGACGGAATGTATACTTAGGCTTATCCACCGATGGTTTCAACCCGTTTGGCAAGAATGGAAGGAAATATTCATTTTGGCCGGTCATCGTGACACCTTACAATCTGCCTCCATCTATGTGCATGCGCCGAGAGTTCCAGTTTCTCTCAATTCTAGTTCCCGGGCCAGATCATCCAAGACGGTCGCTCGATATATTCCTCCAACCATTGATCTGTGAGTTGCAGATGTTGTGGGAGCATGGTGTTACGGCATACGATGTTTCAGTGAAGCAGAATTTCAACATGCGTGCGGTTCTTATGTGGACCATAAGCGATTTTCCACCGTACAGTATGTTATCTGGATGGTCAACGCATGGAAGATTGGCGTGTCCTTATTGCCAAGACAAAACATCAGCTTTCCAATTACAGCACGGCAGGAAAACTTCATGGTTTGATTGCCATAGGTGTTTTTTGCCGGGTAATCATCCATATCGTCGGTCTAGAAGACATTTCAAGACGAATGTACAAGTGTTTCATGGTCCACCTCCTGAGATAGATGGTCGCAGCATGTTGGAACAGTTACGAGATTTTGGTGCAGAGCGAACTCCGGAATGTGGGGGTAATGGCCATTACCCCGTCGACGGTTGTGGGGAATATCACAATTGGCACAAGAAGAGTATTTTCTGGGATTTGCCTTACTGGAAAGACCATTTACTTCGGCATAATGTAGATGTCATGCATGTGGAAAAGAATTTCTTTGATAACATCATGAACACCGTATTAAACGTACCTGGAAAGACCAAAGACAACTGGAAGTCTAGATTCGACTTGCCATCGATTTGTTCGAGGCCATCTCTTCATGTTTCGAACGGTAGATTGCCGATGCCTGCTTTCCGGTTAGACGCAGGGCAGAAAGAAGTATTTTTTGAATGGTTCAAAAAATTTGTAAAATTTCCAGACGGCTACGCATCTAATCTACGTAATTGCGTGGATTCCACGGAAGCCAAGTTTATAGGGATGAAGAGTCATGATTGTCATGTCGTGATGCAGCGTCTTCTTCCATTCGTATTTGCATATCTTCTTCCAGAACCTATCCACCAAGCTATTGGAGGTATATATCTTACTCCCTTTAGTTTCTTACAACCATAATATTACTTTATATGTACTAACTTGTTTAATTTTCGTTTGTAGGAGTTGGTGCATTCTTCCGAGATTTATGTTCAAGAACGCTTACCTCCCACGGGATAGGTAACTTGGAGGCCAATATCCCGGTTCTCCTTTGTAATCTTGAGAAGATATTTCCACCGTCTTTTTTTGACATTATGGAACATCTTGCTACTCACCTCCCACGCGAAGCAGCCTTAGGAGGCCCTGTTCAATACCGATGGATGTATCCGTTCGAGCGTTACATGTTCCACCTGAAGAAAAAGGTTAAAAATTTAAGCAAGGTTGAGGGATCTATTGTTGCACAAAGCATAAACGAGGAAGTCTCACAATTTTCCGAATATTACTTTCCACCGGCAGTTAGTACTAAGGGGAGACGGCCTCCCCGACATGATGATAGAGGTGAGAAAGCAGTCTATGACGTGGTAGTTCCCGAGTTGTTTTCCCAAGTTGGTCGAGCAAGTGGAAAAGGAAAGAAACGCAGACTATCACCACAAGAGGTCACACATTTGCATACGTATATCCTAAGAAACTGTGATGAAATTTTGGAGTACGAAAGGAATATATATCAGTTATCATACTAAATTTATTGAATTATTTTACTTCATCTACTAACGACTGTTATGTTACAGGATATACATGTCTCTCGCACGTGCTTACCATCGTCATAAGACAAATGCCGAACTTGCTGTCTTGAAAGACGAAGAATTTGAGAGGTGGTTGAAATGTTATGTAAGTTTAATATAATTACTTACTCTTACTTTTCGATGTTGTCACGTTCATATGTTACTTATATCGTACTATTATCATTTTTAGGTTTCTGATTGTTGTGAACGTAGTCTACCCCTCCCGACATGGTTACTGGAGTTTGTTCATGGTTTACGCAGCACCGCGACTTCATATCCCCGGTTTTGCACTAGGGGATATTCGTTCAGGATCCGCGAGGAAGGACGTCAAACGTCAACTGCGGACTATGGTATTTCGGCGAATTCCGGCGATACCATGTACTATGGGATTTTAAAAGAAATCTTGGAAATCCGCAATCCAGGAATGTTGAACTTGAGGTGCATTGTGTTTCTGTGTGATTGGTATGATCCATCCAATGGTCGAGGGGTTCGAGTTGACCCTCTTGGTGTTATTTCGATAAATTCAAGCCAGAAACTACAGTATTACGATCCATTTATCCTTGCGTCTCAAGCAGACCAGGTATCAATACACTAATATGTTTACCTATGTACTCATAGTTAAGGTTTCTTGTTCATGTAAATAAACAATATCAACTAATTATTAATAGGTTTGCTACATTCCATATCCTCGAGTAGCCTACCGTACAGATCCGTGGATCACAGTAACTCCAATAAACCCCAGAGGAAAAATCTATGGAGTTCCAGAACATGATGCTCTACAACCATCGAGAAGTTTACCAATGTCACCTGTTGAGGAGATGGATAACATTGACCTTGTCGTTGATGTCACACATGTCGGGGATGATCTACTGCATTCGGACGAAGAGGAAACACTAGGGGAATTTGACGACGATTCAGACTCCATCCCTAGTGAAGGTCCCTCCGAAGATTCAGAATAGTAATTTGGGAATAAATGTTTGGTTTTTTATGTTCTTTTCTCACATTTGTGTGTTCCGTATAATATTTTTCATTTCATTAAATAAAGGAATAAATCTTAATTATTTCTGTTGTGGACTAATATTGTGTATCATATTATTTAATAGTATATATATATATATTCATGTTCACTGACTAATTAACAATAATTATTGGTATTGCAACTCCAATAAAACATTACATATAATGAAACATAAAATTTAGAACACATTCTTAAACAGGTATACGAAATCCTTGCAAATATTAAATACACAACGGTTATGGTACAACTACATAATAAACTCCGCATTTTAAAATCATATGTCGGTTTCCACTTTAGTGATGTTCTTTCCCTTTTTCTTCTTTTGTTAGAACCATTTAGTGATGTTCTTTCCCTTTTTCTTCTTTTGTGGAGAATCTACAAATCCGTCGCACAATTCGCTTTTGATTGCATCAACATCTAGATTTATGTTTGGCTTCTCTGGACTTTAGGCGAACTCGAAATCATAGTAATGATCCTTTGGTGGAGAATCTATAAATCCGTCGCACAATTCACGTTTGATTGCATCAACATCTAAATTTAAGTTTGGCTTTTCTGAGCTTTGGCGAATTCATAATCATAGTACTGATCCTTACATACGTTTGAAGTACTTCCACTGTAAGTATCTGACTTTTCCATCAATTGACATGGTTGCTCGGCTTCGATTGGATTGGCGTGGTGGATGTTTTGCGACCACTGGCTGTCAGACACTATTGTTAATGTGGAATCTTCTTTATGGATTGGTGAGCAGGTATCAAATTCCCACGAGTAAGTGGGAATCTCTTGAGTGAATTCGTCGCAATGAAATTCGGTTTCCCAGGAGTATTTTGGAACATAAAAAAAAATAGTCTCGGATGTTGTTTTGCGTCTTCATTTGGAGAGCTAGAAGACATTTTTTTTTTGTTACTGAGAGGTGTAGAACATATAAACTCCATCAGGTGTATTTATAGTAGAAGTTATATGTATAAACCGTCGGTATTCCGTCTGTATTACCGTATTACAGACGGAATTCAGACCACACGATGTCGGCAACGTTTGATTGGTCAGATGTACCGACGGATTTCCGACGCAGCTATGTCGTCAGGATTTGTATAGGATCTTTAATTTAAATTTGTTTTGCTCACATACAGAGAAACTCAATATTTGTGTAGGAAGTACGATATTTTAAAAATTGTCCTATTTTTTCCAGTTAAAATAAAAGAAATAAAAGAAATAAAATTGTCTGATGGATCCTTATTTTTTTCCAGTTAAAATAAAAGAAATAAATAAAAAATAAAGAATCCGTCACAAATCCGTCAGACAATAATGACGGATTTCTGACGGTTTCTTATTTTTTTATTAATTTTTCACATATAGGAAAAAATAAACTTCAATAATGTGTTACGGATTTGTATAGGATCTTTAATTTAAATTTGTTTTGCTCACATACAGAGAAACTAAATATTTGTGTAGGAAGTACGATATTTTAAAAATTGTCTTATTTTTTCCAATGAATTGAATTTCAATTCTTATAAGTGTTTGTAATTTACAAGAATTTATCCAAATTTATAATATGATTAATCTACAAAATTCTTCAATTTTAGAAAAAAACCACATGAATCTTTTAGTTTTGAAAAGTAAAAACCTTATAAATATTTTCAAAAACTTTATAAATAGTTTTAACCGGAAAAAAAAAAAATAAATAAAGGATCCGTCAGAATTCCGTCATTATTGTCTGACGGAGTTCTGACGGATTCTTATTTTTTTTTATTTTTTCCGGTTAAAATAAAAGAAATAAATAAAAAATAAAGAATCCGTCACAAATCCGTCAGACAATAATGACGGATTTCTGACGGTTTCTTATTTTTTTATTAATTTTTCACATATAGGAAAAAATAAACTTCAATAATGTGTTACGGATTTGTATAGGATCTTTAATTTAAATTTGTTTTGCTCACATACGGAGAAACTCAATATTTGTGAAGGAAGTACGATATTTTAAAAATTGTCCTATTTTTTCCAATGAATTGAATTTCAATTCTTATAAGTGTTTGTAATTTATAAGGATTTATCCAAATTTATAATATGATTAATCTACAAAATTCTTCAATTTTTTTAAAAAACCACATGAATCTCTTAGTTTTGAAAAGTAAAAACCTTATAAATATTTTCAAAAACTTTATAAATAGTTTTAACCGGAAAAAAAAATAAAAAAATAAAGGATCCGTCAGAATTCCGTCATTATTGTCTGACGGAGTTCTGACGGATCCTTATTTTTTTATATTTTTTTCCGGTTAAAATAAAAGAAATAAATAAAAAATAAAGCATCCGTCACAAATCCGTCAGACAATAATGACGGATTTCTGACGGTTTCTTATTTTTTTTTATTAATTTTTCACATATAGGAAAAAATAAACTTCAATAATGTGTTACGGATTTGTATAGGATCTTTAATTTAAATTTATTTTGCTCACATACAGAGAAACTCAATATTTGTGTAGGAAGTACGATATTTTAAAAATTGTCCTATTTTTTCCAATGAATTGAATTTCAATTCTTATAAGTGTTTGTAATTTATAAGGATTTATCCAAATTTATAATATGATTAATCTACAAAATTCTTCAATTTTAAAAAATAACCACATGAATCTCTTAGTTTAAAAAAAAAACCCTTATAAATATTCTCAAAAACTTTATAAATAGTTTTAACCGGAAAAAAAAATAAAAAAATAAAGGATCCGTCAGAATTCCGTCATTATTCTCTGACGGAGTTCTGACGGATCCTTATTTTTTTATATTTTTTTCCGGTTAAAATACAAGAAATAAATAAAAAATAAAGAATCCATCACAAATCCGTCAGACAATAATGACGGATTTTTGACGGTTTCTTATTTTTTTTATTAATTTTTCACATATAGGAAAAAATAAATTTCAATAATGTGTTACGGATTTGTATAGGATCTTTAATTTAAATTTTTTTAGCTCACATACAGAGAAACTCAATATTTGTGTGGGAAGTACGATATTTTAAAAATTGTCCTATTTTTTCCAATGAATTGAATTTCAATTCTTATAAGTGTTTGTAATTTATAAGGATTTATCCAAATTTATAATATGATTAATCTACAAAATTCTTCAATTTTTTTTAAAAAACACATGAATCTCTTAGTTTTAAAAAGTAAAAACCTTATAAATATTTTCAAAAACTTTATAAATAGTTTTAACCGGAAAAAAAATAAAAATATAAAGGATCCGTCAGAATTCCGTCATTATTGTCTGACGGAGTTCTGACGGATCTTTATTTTTTTATTTTTTTCCGGTTAAAATAAAAGAAATAAATAAAAAATAAAGAATCCGTCACAAATCCGTCAGACAATAATGACGGATTTCTGACGGTTTCTTATTTTTTTTATTAATTTTTCACATATAGGAAAAAATAAACTTCAATAATGTGTTACGGATTTGTATAGGATCTTTAATTTAAATTTGTTTTGCTCACATACAGAGAAACTCAATATTTGTGTAGGAAGTACGATATTTTAAAAAATTTCCTATTTTTTCCAATGAATTTAATTTCAATACTTATAAGTGTTTGTAATTTATAAGGATTTATACAAAATTATAATATGATTAATCTTAAAAATTCTTTAATTTTAAATTTGTTACAAACTAAAAAAAAAAACACATGGATCTCTTACATTTAAAAAGTAAAAACCATATTAAACTTTTTAAAAAACATAAGAATCCGTCAGAATTCCGTCATTATTGTCTCATTGATTTCTGACGGAAAACCCTAATTTACTCCCGCCTAAACACTTCGATCTCATCGAAAAAGCGGGAATATATGACGGAATTCCGACGGATTTTAATACACCGTCATAATGCCGTCGGAATTCCGTCGCAGTGTTCATTAAAATCCCACACTTCGTCTTCCCCGCAGACACAGAACCAGAGCATCCAAAAAATTTCCCCAATCTCCTCCGTCACTCCGTCCAATTTGCCGCCGAATCACCGGCCAAGTACCGCGGGATGGTCGGCCAAACATGGATTTTGCCTTAGACCCTAGAAATGACCCCGTACCGATCGGATGAAGACCACGCCTAGTCACGCGCGGAGACCGCACCCAGGCACCGTTCGGCCTCGGGCAAGGCCGGCCGGATGTCGGCAGCGCGTGGCGTCGGCTTACCGACCTCTTTGCCACGTGTCACCCGTTCAAGTGATGCGTCATAGACACGTGTCGGCCCGAAAACGTTTTTCGTTGCATGTGATCCACGAGGACCGTGAGTCACTAGGGCGAGCTTGCTTCCGTGTTCTATATAAGGAACACCCATAGTTCCTTATTAGGACCGTTAGAGACCACTCGGACCGATCCTCACGATCCGGTAAAGAAAGTATCGATCCTCAAGTACCGATCGCGTGCTGATCCGTACCGCGACCCGATAGCGGTACGTACCGAGCACGTACTGACCGATCCATCCGAGTGATTCTTGAGCCAAGACCCGATAGAGAAAGAACCGATCATCCGAACTGATCCGATCGTACCGTGATCCGATAGGCGTGTTGATCCGTACTGATCCGTGCCGAGTATCGATCCGCGACCCGATAGAGAGAAGGGACCAATCCGATCCGTCCGAAGAGACGATCCGTGCCTTTGCCGAGCCGGAAGGTCCATTCTAGCGATCTTAGGAGTTTCAGGAAAGGTTGGTATCTTTCGATCCGACCTATGTCCAGTTCCTTAAGCTTGATTTCCTTAAGTTTCCTTGGAAAATCCCTAAGTATTCCTTAGTAAACCTTTGGTTCGTTTTGTATTGAAGGCGGGAACGAATCTAAGGCGAATCCGAGAAGAGTCTTGAGCCGACTCGCATACTTCTTCTTAGAGGTGAGTCTTGGTCATTTTATCGTGTGTTAGATGAGTAGAACACACGAGTTTGATTGTTGTTAAGTTTATGGCCATAGAGGTTCATGCTAAGATTCTAGGATTTGGTTAAGTGTTTTGGTGAGTCTTGGTGATGTTTTGCCGTGTGCTAGATGAGTAGAGCACACGTGTTTGTTATTGTTATGTTTATAACAGTAGAGGTTCATGTTAAAGAATTAACCAGAATTACTAAGGGTTTTAGCTAATGAAAATGGTAAAGATTGAGCTAAGTGATTGAATGATATTGAGTGTTTGGTTGATTGATTATGCTACGTAAATTGAGGTTCACTAGCTTATTAGTAGATTTTCTAAGTGTTGGACTTGAATCCATGAATGAGTATTTATAAGTTTATATGCATGGTTGAATGATATAAAACTTAATAAGTACGCGGTATGCCCATAAGGTCACTAGAATGAATACGGGTGGAGATTGGATCTATATGAATCGAGATACAAGTTTATATGCATAAATGATTATGGGAAAAACATATAAAACTTGATAAAGACGCGGTATGTCATTCCCGTGTCCCGTGACTTGGTTAGTTACCCGCGGGGTGCTAATTAATACTCACGATGACATGGAGAGACGGGATTGCAGCCTTTGGCCATGTATGCATAAGCGATCGATGCAGAAATTCCGTTAGAGTCCGTAAAGATTCGGCGACGGAATTGTTAAAGGATCATAGGTCTTAGCCTTTGTGGCAAAGGACCGAGTGATGCCTTAACATTCACGTGACGGGAATGGACAACGCGTAAGGCCTTAAGAGAATAGAGAACGTTGAATGCATAACTTAAACTGAGCATGTTTAATTATGCATTGCATTTGCGTGTTGCGTGTTGTTTGTTATTTTGGGGTTTGGTGGGTTATTCTTATTATATATGTTTTAAATCCAACTAGGGGGAAAGCCTACACATTTAAATCCGTCTAGGGGGAACCCTATTTGAATTCATTTCGTTTAGGGGAAACCTGGACTCACTGAGCAACTAGTGCTTACGACTCAATCTGTTTTGCAGGTAACCCTAGTAAGTAGACCTTGGAGCACATACGGAACATTAGGAGAATCAGTGGTAGTTTGTCCTTGCTTTGTAAATGTATGTTTAATATGTACATGACCGTTTTGAAGTATCAGACTTCTGCGCGCAAATATATGTTGTAACAGTTTTAAAGACTAAGTATAAATAAGTAAAGGATCGATTTTAAATATGATGGGTTTCATATGGTATCTAGTCCAGTCCGGACAAACCAACTATCGGATATAGCTCGGGTTGGCAAGCTTTGAGTTGTATTCGGTAGGGACGGATGCTTAAATGTTTGGCCTAGGGATTTAGGATTTGTTCCTTGAACCTCTGATCGGGCGTTTAGGCATTCCTCAGTAGCGTTCCGGTCTAGATCCTGGACTGGGGCGTTACAATTAGTGGTATCAGAGCATGGTTTTTACTATGCTTTTATGGGACTTGGTTTTCAAACGTTTTATCGAGTCAAAACTGTCGCAAAAGCAAGTAGGATAAACTGATTATGTTCCGGTGCTATAGTATGTTTAGGATGATTAGGACTTACCTGATTCCGTGATGCAGATGTCTAAACCGACACGTCGTGATTGGCTAGATACGAGATTGTGGAGAGCACCAAGGGGGCACGGACAGCCTTCTTTAGGGTACCCGAGACGATACCCTGGTCTTCCTCCACCTGAGCCTGACGATTCGTCTACGTCGATTGATACGGATCCGTCAGAGGATATTTCAAATCTTTCAGATTACGTGCCGGAGTATGATCCAGAAGATGTTCCAAATCTTTCAGACTACGTGCCAGAGTATGATCCGGAGCCGTTGGTCGGGTACCCGGATTATACAGGCGAGAACCCTCCACATCCGTTGTCGGAGTTAGGACTTCGAGATCATAGTGACCCCATACCTGAGGGTTCACACCATGGTCATGCTGGATGGATATCCACTGACTCATCGGATTCATCGGAGCGATATCATCAGGAGGATACGAGTTCTGAAGGACCAAGTAGATCGGGATCTGATGGCCATCGATCACCACCACGGTCGCCATCGAGTTCCCCATCAGTTACTTCTCGTCGTCGCTATTCTGAGTTAGAGGAGCCGGAGGAATTAGAACATCAGGGTTGGAAGCGTCCTCACCGTTTTAATTCCAAGGGAGCAGGACCTAGTAGGACAAGACCCAAAGCACCTGAAGTTGAAGAACGATTAGGAGATCGACATCAAGGGATGTTCACGCAGACGGCCCGGACATTACGTGACATACCGGCCATAATGCGTTCACTACGAAGTCGAGTCAATGGAAGCACAAGTGGGGATAAGAGCGGTGGAGTTTAACTTAAGGTTAAGCGAAAAGTTGTTTGAGTGTATGATAACGGTTAGGTGAAAGCCGTTATAGGATGTGTAATAGTCCCTAGATAAACCTGAACCCTCATGACCTATAAAAAGGTTCCGTACTAGGTAAATAAAGGGTTCTATCTCGAATATCTTTTTGATGTGTTTTCTCAAGATGTGTGATAATCTTTTGGTGTTGAATGTTTAATATATATATAAGGAATTAAACAAAGCAAATGTTTAATTTTCTTGAGTAGAAAGTGCTTGAGTAGGAAACATTACATGGTTGTGGCGTTCCCACACATGTTCTGTTTGACTAAGGTGAAACACATGGTTGGTATCACCTAAGGTCACTTTGAAAGAAATAACTAGGAAACAATACGTATTTGTGGTGTACCCACATGCGTTTTGTTGGACTCAGGTGTAGGGTATAGTTCGTACCACCTGATGTCACATTGAGTTGTAAAAGGAACTTTATGGAAGTAAAAGTTTTTACCTGTGTTAGAATACCCAGTAATCAAAACCTTCATGCCGAGAGTTGCTATAGTATATGGGAGTGCCAATTTGAGATTGGAGACCATATTTTCTTAGCAAAGTGGTATCATTAGAGGAGTATCTAGTGATCTTAGGAATGGACTGGCTTACGGCGTGATGGCACTTGTTGACCGGAGTCGAAAAAGAGGAATCTATGACCGCAGTTAAGGAAGAGTAGTCTTTGACCGCAGTAGAGGAAGAGTATCAAGTAAGTGATTTAGGGAACCGTTTGTATTGGAATCAAACCCAATACCGGAATATCCTTCATAACGTCCTTTGGGAGAAAGTGCCTTATGGAAGGTTAAGTTACGATGTGACTTTGAGCAGAGTTAGTGAGATAAAAAGCTGAGCAGAAACTCGAGGAGTTTCCCGTAGTGTGTGGTTACGTTGATGTGTTAAGACCTTTGGAAGGGTTACCACCATCTCGTAATGATATGTTCATCTTTCTATTAGGACCGGGAGTCCAATAGCTAAAGGTGCCATACCAGATGGCTCTGAAGAGTTAGTAAGGTGAAATGCAGAGTTAGTAGGGTTGAAGGAACGTCTAGAGGATTCATTGGAGGAAAGATTCACTCAAGGAAGTTTATCACCGTGGAGAGCTTTAGTGTTAGTCATCGAGAAAGAAAATGGTTGTTGCCATAGATGAAGATTATGAATAAAGTCTTGTGAGACTAATGATATGGGTTTGTCATCATTTCCATTGATGATATTCTTATATACTTTGAATCGCACGGAAGTTGGAAAAGTGTTGGAACACTTTGGGAAAGTGTTGGAACGCTCAGGAGAAACATTGGAACACTTTGGAGAAAGTGTTGGAACGCTAGAAAAAAATGTGGAACACTTGGGGAAAGTGTTGGAACGCTTGCAAAGTCAAACATTTTGCTGAGGTTTAGAGAATGTAACTTTTGGAATGAAGAGATAGGCCTTACAACATCAAGTGTCGGAATAGGGAGTTCCGGTCGACCTGGAGAAGATTGCGGAGAAGATTGCAAAGAAGATTGTTGCAAATCGGATGGAGTAGAATTGAAGAAGTGGTTAGATTTAATTGGAGAAAGGATTAGCTAGATATACTGGAAATTAGTTCAAAGAATTTTCCATGTATATCTAAACCATTGACTAGCCTGAATGGAAAGGGTGTAGTCTTGGTGTTGGACGTGTAAATGGAGAAGGTGTTTCATCAGAAGGCTTGACCCAAGCACCGGTCCTAGCCGTAGCCGAACCAACCATTTATGGTATGCGTCGATGCAAGTGGAACGAAGATTGTTTATGTATTGATACAAGGCAAGTGGGACCTTGCTTGTGCATCTATGTAGTTGAGGAAATCATGAAGAAGAGTATTCTGCACATGATTTAGAGAGTATTAAAGTAGTGTTGCATTAAGATCTAGCGATCTCAGTTTTGCGAAGAATGGGTACAAGTAATGATGGATCGTAAGAGCTAAGAATTGTTAGTCATCAACATGTTCTTAACCTAAGACAGAAAAGGTGGATGGAAATTGTAGAAGTCGTGATATGGATATCACTTACCACCGGGGAAAAGGCAACCGTAGATGCAAATGTTTTAGGTTGCCATAAAACAAGTGTTGACATGGAGAGAGATTTGAAGAGTTGAGCTGCATAATTCAAGGCGAGTAACTTAAAGACCATAGATGAAGAGAGTGGCGTCTCGGAATGGGATTTGGGTCAACAGTTGGTCGCTCCTGTTCTTGTCTTATTGTTGAGTGACCTATCGGATCAAGTTTGACCTAGTCCAGGTCGGGACGTTACGAGAGTGGTAGCAGATAAATACCTTTTAGCCTAAAGGTATTTTTGTTTCAGAATGAAGGATTACCGTGCCTAAAGGATTTGGCTTGGGAAGGAAACGATCAGTGAGAAGCAAGAGGCGCAGTGTCAGATTTGTCAGGAGATCCAGTTAGAGAATCGAGTATTAGCAAGATTATTACAGAGTTTACTAATTTCAAAATGGAAATGAGATGTGGTTGTTAGGGAGTTGGTTATAGGATTTACCGAGAGTATTAAGAGGAAGAGACAACACGGTTTGGGTAATTATGAAGAGAACACGGTTTGGGAAATCGTGGATTGTTAACCAGGAGATAGTGGTTAAGTTGTGCTTAAAGGAAGTAGTTGATATTATGGAGTGGTAGCTAATATAGTATCTGGCCGTGATCGCAATCCATGGCTAGATTCTGGTAAACTTTTAGTAAAACCTTTGGAACGGTTTTAAGCATTGGTAATGCTTTTTCTAAAGGGTCAGACGAGCAGAAAGAGTAACATTATCAGGATGATAAATGATCTATCTCAGAAAAGTGTGTTGGACTAGATTTGGAGAAAGACGTAAGGTCCGGTCGGAATTTTTGAAAGAGACTACGGATAGAGTTAGCCTTGGTCGGGCTAATAGGAGGAAGATATAAGCCGATCGACAGAGGAGAATGGTTGTTTTTTTTTTTTTTTGTTGTTGTAGAGTGATTGAGTATGGTTAAAGATCAGATCAGAGAAAGGAAAGCCGAATCAGAGTGATTGAGTATGTTAAAGACCAGATCAGAGAAAGGGAAACCGAGTCAGAAAAGTTGAGTACGGATAAAAGCCGATTGATGTAAAAAATTGATAAACCAAGTAAGTTGACTTCATGGTATAAGGTCCTTACCGCAGTATCGAAGGAATAGGAGAAGAAGATAGATTTTTATCGAGTATGGGATTAGATGATGGAGTTCATGTAACCATGTTGAGTAAATAATTTGTGGCCCGGATGAGCCACTATCAGAACGGATACCAGATCCGCAAACGGAGCTTAGACCTCCTTCCCCAGAACCTTTGAGGATCGGTGAGAAGATCTAGATTTCTCAAAGGACGAGAAATCTCGCAGATTAAAGTTGTTAGGAGAAGGAACCATCGAGATGATAGTTCATGAGAAGAAGAAGTAAGATTTGGGAAATCTTAACCGGTGATGTTATTGAACCTCAAACCGATGAAGTGGACCTTTAAGTAGATAAGAATTCGGGACGAATTCTAAATAAGGGGGGAAGAATGTAGTGACCCGTACCGCGATCTAGGCCAAGGCCGGCCTAGGTCATGCGGAACGACCGGCCAAGTACCGTGGGACGGTCGGCCAAACATGGATTTTGCCTTAGACCCTAGAAATGACCCCGTACCGATCGGATGAAGACCACGCCTAGTCACGCGCGGAGACCGCACGTTCCAGGCACCATTCGGCCTCGGGCAAGGCCGGCCGGATGTCGGCAGCGCGTGGCGTCGGCTTACCGACCTCTTTGCCACGTGTCACCCATTCAAGTGATGCGTCATAGACACGTGTCGGCCCGAAAACGTTTTTCGTTGCATGTGACCCACGAGGACCGTGAGTCACTAGGGCGAGCTTGCTTCCGTGTTCTATATAAGGAACACCCCTAGTTCCTTATTAGGACCGTTAGAGACCACTCGGACCGATCCTCACGATCCGGTAAAGAAAGTATCGATCCTCAAGTACCGATCGCGTGCTGATCCGTACCGCAACCCGATAGCGGTACGTACCGAGCATGTACTGACCGATCCATCCGAGTGATTCTTGAGCCAAGACCCGATAGAGAAAGAACCGATCATCCGAACTGATCCGATCGTACCGTGATCCGATAGGCGTGTTGATCCGTACTGATCCGTGCCGAGTATCGATCCGCGACCCGATAGAGAGAAGGGACCAATCCGATCCGTCCGAAGAGACGATCCGTGCCTTTGCCGAGCCGGAAGGTCCATTCTAGCGATCTTAGGAGTTTCAGGAAAGGTTGGTATCTTTCGATCCGACCTATGTCCAGTTCCTTAAGCTTGATTTCCTTAAGTTTCCTTGGAAAATCCCTAAGTATTCCTTAGTAAACCTTTGGTTCGTTTTGTATTGAAGGCGAGAACGAATCTAAGGCGAATCCGAGAAAAGTCTTGAGCCGACTCGCATACTTCTTCTTAGAGGTGAGTCTTGGTCATTTTATCGTGTGTTAGATGAGTAGAACACATGAGTTTGATTGTTGTTAAGTTTATGGCCATAGAGGTTCATGCTAAGATTCTAGGATTTGGTTAAGTGTTTTGGTGAGTCTTGGTGATGTTTTGCCGTGTGCTAGATGAGTAGAGCACACGTGTTTGTTATTGTTATGTTTATAACAGTAGAGGTTCATGTTAAAGAATTCACCAGAATTACTAAGGGTTTTAGCTAATGAAAATGGTAAAGATTGAGCTAGGTGATTGAATGATATTGAGTGTTTGCTTGATTGATTATGCTACGCAAATTGAGGTTCACTAGCTTATTAGTAGATTTGCTAAGTGTTGGACTTGAATCCATGAATGAGTATTTATAAGTTTATATGCATGGTTGAATGATATAAAACTTAATAAGTACGCGGTATGCCCATAAGGTCACTAGAATGAATACGGGTGGAGATTGGATCTATATGAATCGAGATACAAGTTTATATGCATAAATGATTATGGGAAAAACATATAAAACTTGATAAAGACGCGGTATGTCATTCCCGTGTCCCGTGACTTGGTTAGTTACCCGCGGGGTGCTAATTAATACTCACGATGACATGGAGAGACGGGATTGCAGCCTTTGGCCATGTATGCATAAGCGATCGATGCAGAAATTCCGTTAGAGTCCGTAAAGATTCGGCGACGGAATTGTTAAAGGATCATAGGTCTTAGCCTTTGTGGCAAAGGACCGAGTGATGCCTTAACATTCACGTGACGGGAATGGACAACGCGTAAGGCCTTAAGAGAATAGAGAACGTTGAATGCATAACTTAAACTGAGCATGTTTAATTATGCATTGCATTTGCGTGTTGCGTGTTGTTTGTTATTTTGGGGTTTGGTGGGTTATTCTTATTATATATGTTTTAAATCCAACTAGGGGGAAAGCCTAGACATTTAAATCCGTCTAGGGGGAACCCTATTTGAATTCATTTCGTTTAGGGGAAACCTGGACTCACTGAGCAACTAGTGCTTACGACTCAATCTGTTTTGCAGGTAACCCTAGTAAGTAGACCTTGGAGCACATACGAAACATTAGGAGAATCAGTGGTAGTTTGTCCTTGCTTTGTAAATGTATGTTTAATATGTACATGACCGTTTTGAAGTATCAGACTTCTGCGCGCAAATATATGTTGTAACAGTTTTAAAGACTAAGTATAAATAAGTAAAGGATCGATTTTAAATATGATGGGTTTCATATGGTATCTAGTCCAGTCCGGACAAACCAACTATCGGATATAGCTCGGGTTGGAAAGCTTTGAGTTGTATTCGGTAGGGACGGATGCTTAAATGTTTGGCCTAGGGATTTAGGATTTGTTCCTTGAACCTCTGATCGGGCGTTTAGGCATTCCTCAGTAGCGTTCCGGTCTAGATCCTTTGATGTTTTAAATTTTGATAAATTAGGGATTTATGGATATATAGATTAAGGTATTATGATAATTTGAGGAACTTACCATTTGCAATTAATTTAATTTCAATTCTAATAAGTGTTTGTAATTTATTGAGATTTTTAAAATGTAATTTCTAAAAATTTGGAAAAAAAATTAAACTCTTAAATTTTAAAAAATTTTATAAACTTTTAACATTGTCAATAATGGTTGCTTAAATTGAGCGACTCCCTTAAATTTTTAAATTTGTATTGTTTTAAATGTTTCTTTCATGTTTTCTTAAAATGTTTTTACAAATACAAAATCACAAAGTAAAATCTACATATATATATATATATATATATATATATATATATGATGAAAAAATCAAAAAATAACTATATCTAAAAAACCCTTTAAACCATTTAAAAATTTTACGTGTTTGCTCTTGCTGATGTCGGGGAATTTATTCTTTGCTTTTTTCAAGAATTTCCAATATCGCAAATTACCAAATTACCATAAATCCTAAAAGCCATAAATTGTAAAATCTCAAAAACTAAAAATCATAATTCCCAAAGCCGTAGTAAAGATTGTAAATTTTAAAGCAATAATTGACATACTAATTTTAAATATGTAAGAAAAATAAAAGGTTATTTAAAATTTTTTGAAATCGTAGGGATTATGACCTATTTCATGGCGGTACCGGAGGCGGTGAATCCAGTAGGGGAGGTGGGACTGCGAGTAATTCGCAGATCTCAACCACTCCTCTTATGGGTACAGCTGGCTCTGCTGCTCGTATGGCAATGATCATCGAGGAGTTTGTGTCGCAACCTGGTCGGGATAGGTTGACACGCCTTGACCCGGAGTTACCTCCACACATGACCTGGTAATGACTACTATTGAAAATTAAAATGATTATATTAGCTTAATAAAAATTGTTTACAAAATTTGAAACAAAATACCGTGTAGGTTCCAATTTTCGGGAAACGGTATTGCGGGTTATATCAACAAAATGGTCAACAGCATGATAACTAAGCCGTATCCCACATATGAGTCGATGCCGGATGCAGACCAGGACACATGGTTTCGGCAATTTACGGTATGTGTTTATATTGTTAATTAAATATATTCTTAATTAAATATACAATAATTCGAGTAAATTCTTTCTTTGCAGCAAGAATTTACGTGGGACCCCCAGCTAACTCCTCAGGTCCGACGTAATTTCGACAAAAAGGCGAAGAGGAAGTACTCGCAGAAGATAAACGAGTGGAAGTCCGGGTGGATAAAAAAGGGGAAGGTGCCTAAGGTTATTAAAGACAACCAAACATTATGGGATGGACTTGTTGCACACTGGGAACTGGAGGCCACTCAAGTGACCTCCGGCCAGAACTCGACTAACCGGAAGAGCCAGCGGAATGGGAAGGGAGAGGCGACCCACAACCTCGGTGCAACGAGCAAGGCGTCACGTGTTCAGCAACTGGTAATTTTCCTAATTTTCCAAATATTTTTAATTATCGCTAACATTTTCCGTACTTGAATATGCTAACAGTTTGAGAAGACCGGTGTGCGTCCTTCGCATGTTGAAATCATCAGAGATGCCCACACCAACAGAAAGACGGGAGAAATCCAAGATGCGATTGCTCGGGAAATCGTGGAGAGCGTGGAGAAGGCCGGGCAGCAATACCTCCTATCGCAACCGATCGTCGAAGGAACTCCGCCGCTAACCGAAGTTCGATTCGACAAGGTCAACGAGTTCACTTACGAGGTTAGTAAACGTGTCAATTTTAAACACATTTAAAATACCTTTTAATACTAATACGTTTTGAAATTGAATTTTTTTTTTCTTAGGTAACCCCTAAGAGCAGAGGTCGTGTCTACGGCCTCCCCGAAGACAGTTGCTCATCCGTTTCGTCGGTTCGCTATCACGGTGGTAGCAGTTTGGTAGCACAAAACGCCGAACTGACCCAACGGGTTAGCTCTTTGGAGGAACGGTACGACAGAGAGAAGGTGGAGGCGGAGGCACGTCTGCAGAAACAGATTGAGGAGGCGGAGGACCGGCGGAAGAGGGAGATGGCGGAGGTGGAGGCACGGCGTCTGAGAGAGAAGGCGGAGGCGGACGACCGGTACCGTGCAATGGAGGAGAAGATGAACGAGTTCTTACGTCGTCAAGGACTTTAAATTTATATTGTAATTTAAATTTAATTTAAAACTTTAAATTTTTTTTTAAACAATTTCTATTTAATTATAATTTTATTATTATACATTTAAATAAGAAAAAAAAATTATACATTTTAAATAAATTTTTTTAAAATAATTCCAAATCCGTCAGAATTCCGTCGGTGTGGGCCGACGGATTCATGACGGGCCATGGATCACCGGAATCCGTCGACACTACGTTGGAATTCCGTCTGATCAAAGAAATCCGACGGTTTTCAGACGGCTTGATACACTGACGGAATTCCGACGGTCCTCTTAGCCGTCGGCTTTAAAGACTGTCGGAATTCCGTCAGTTTATCAAGCCGTCTGAAAACCGTCGGAATTCTTTGATCCGACGGTATTCCGACGTCGTGTCGACGGATTCCGGTGATCCATTATCCGTCAGGAGTCCGTCGGTCCACACTGACGGAATTCTGACGGATTTGGAATTCCGACGAGATAGAACCGACGGACCGAATCCGTCAGACAACCGTCGGAAATCCCCTTATTCCGACGGATTTCTGACGGTTTTGGCCGTCGGAAACGACCCTGTTTTCTTGTAGTAATGAATTCGAAACGATTACATGATGTCCACAAAAATAATGGGTATCACGAATATTTGGACCACTTAAAAAATTATATCAACATACGTTTTTATTTCTAAACGATCTGTGATAAGACTATCTATCAGTCTTGGTTTTGATGTTTTGGAGATCCAGAAACTACATAATAATGTTACGTAACCGTACTAAAAAATACATAAAACCAAGTAGAGAACAAGAGATAAATAAAACAGTTGCGATTCAGCAAAATCACATTCGATTAATTACACATCATCACGAGTCTCGGCTTTTGGCATGCTTTGTTTTTTCTTCTTTTCTATCCAAATGTCATATACTTCGTTGGTCTGTTTTTGGCAATTAGTTTTGTTTGACGGAATCTTTGGTTAGAATGGCATGAGACAGCAAAACGCTTAAATTATACATTTTTCAAATTTAAATTTGGATACTTGTTGCAGAGAATATGGTTTATAATTAATTAATGCATGATTTTTAGAATCTGATTTTTAAGGTATGTAGATACTAAATAAATTGTTAAGGATACACTCAATCACTCAAGGATACTCCTCAATCATCCAAGGATACGATCATATCATATCTTTAATGACTCAACATTCTCTTTATGTAAATACCATATTCTAAAGCATCCATCTCCTCTGAATATAATAAGTGTATCAATCTCTCTATATTGAAATATATCAAAGTATCATTCTTACATATTATCTTTTTTATTAAAAATATATTTTCTTTACAAATATAAATAATCAAAGCTATATTTCCTTTAAAATAATAATAATAAAGTATGTACAGTAAAACCTCTATAAATTAATACTCGATAAATTAATAATCACTATAAATTAATAAAATTTTCCGGTCCCGAGTCGGGCCAATGTAAAAATTAGCAAAATTCGATAAGATAATAAGATAATAATTATTTTTGAAAATCTATGTAAAATACAGTCCCAACAACATCATAAATTAATAATTATAAATCATAGGTATAATATATATAACTAAGACGACTTAGTAATACATGACTCCAATATTGTTAGTTTTTTTCTTAAAGTTGTAATTACGTTGAAGCTTAACTCTAATTTTTTTATTTATTGCATCAACCTTATTGCATCAATAATTTATTGTGTTGTCTTTTCAAGTGTGTTTGAGATTGTACCTCTTGACTAATTTTTAGATAAAATTTTTTTTCAAACTACGTTTGCAAATCTTTTCGGATGCATGACATATGATCTATGTTGCACTCACATGATTCTTTAGGCATCTAATCTGTCATTATTGATTTCGTAATAACTCTTAGTTGGGAAGCCATTGCAAATTATTGTGTTGAAACAATGATAGAATATTAAACATGGAGAATGCTTAATCAAAAATCTAAGAAAAATATTGAAACAACTAAAATTTCGTACATACAAGAGAAAATATCATTTAGTAAAAGAAAAATTGATATAAAATATGTAAACAACAAAACATTTTGAAAATCTAAGTAAAATATTATTTACTAGAATATGAACTTTATAGAAAATTTCCATTCTAAAATAAAATAATTTTGTTAAGATTAGAATTTGAAAAGATATCTCTATTATTAATTTATTGATTAATTAATATCTCTCTAAATTAATAAATTTTTAAAGTCCCAACATTATTAATTTATAGAGGTTTTACTGTATGCTGAAAAAAAGTTTCAACATACTTTATTATTATTATTTTTAAGAAAATATAGTTTAATTATATTTTTGTCCTGACATTTAACAAGCTCAGACTTTTTTATCCTTTTAAGATATGTATTATTTTATTTTATTTTAAAGAAGAAATCAATCAATCGAATCCCTCATATAAAAAGAGAGATGACCATTTGCTCTATAACCAAGAAGAAAAACAAGAAAATTATATTCACAAAAAAAAACTACAAGAACAATATATGTCAGGACAAAAGTTTCAACTTGCTTCTCTGCTCTTAATTATTTGTCTTCTTTTTTCTCAGTCAAATGGTATTATTCACCTCCTCTAATTCTTCGTATAGAAAAGAATATACTAAATCTAATCAGTTAATTCAGCTTATTTGTTTTAAATATTTTTTCAGCTAAATGTTACTACAGGGGCCTTGTAAGACTGATGCCGACTGCAAGAACATATGCACAAGCCCCGACTTTGATCCAACTTTTCTAATTTGCATTACTCTAGGCCCGCCCCTAGCTAATGAAAAATGTTGTTGCTTAAATAGAAAATAGTTTTGTTCTACGATGATACATCAATATGTATGCATCATAACATAATATTTTAAATTAGTAAAAACTAATGTTTGGATCATAACATGATCTCCTGAGATTTTATGATATCCAGATTGGGATTCGTCGAAACTGTTTTTAATTACCCAAATCTGAATTCGAAACTAACATGATGTCCATAAAAATTACGAGTATCAGGAATATTTGGATCCGCCGTTATAAAATTTGATTAGCATAAGTTCTTGTTTCTAGACAATATGTGATAAGATAATGTATGAGTTTTGGTTTTGGTATTTAGGAAATCTAGAAGATACATAGTAATTTTCATGACCAACCAAATTTATATATTGTAGAAAATTTACGCCATATAAAGAATCTCTTTATATTCTTAGATTTGGTGCATTATATTTTTCGGATGCTAGAGATGATAGGGTCTATTTTTTCAAATGATGGTCATAGGCCGGTGTTTTAAACATGGTCGGTAAAATCTTAGTCTTGAAGACATACTTATCTTTCATGGAGTGATAAATCATATGAGTAAAGTCTTGATATGTATATTTGGATTTTCGAAACTACATACAATTAAGAAAATGCACAAAACCTAATGTATTACTTATACGATTGTATAATTTTTATCAGAAAAATGGTTGTAAGCTACTCGAAAGATGAGATTTTATGTAGAAAACTAACGGAAGTATAAAAATGTGTTTTAAACTACACCAAATTATATACGGAACATACCGTCAACACGAAGTATGAAAAATCATGTTAGTAACACCAAATTGGGTTTTTGAAGAAAAAACGTAATTTTTGGGTCAAACTGTAACTAAATTTTATTAAACCCGAGTTACTCACATATCCGACCCGACTCAGTTTAGATCCGAACCGGGTTTGTAAAAAAAAACAAAAATTATGAGCGTCTTTCTTCTTTCTCGCGATTTAGATTTCTTAGGGTTCTTGAAGAAAATTTTGGGGGTTTTCAATTCTTAGAGTTTTAAATTCAATTAAGAGAGATAAATGGAGAATATCGGGAGAGAGAGTAACGGATCACTTTACGATTTGAAGAAACAAGGTATGTTGTGAAGTATCTAGGTTTCGTTGAATATGGTGGTTTTGAAATTGGGATTGGTTAAATTCAACTTCTCCTCTTATTATCATAGGTTTTAGTGGTAGCATCTCAGAACTGGAGAAGCATCAAACAGAGATATCATCAATTGATAGTGAAGATGAAGGAAACAATGATAAGGGAAAAAAAGGAGTGTTAAAGAGCTTGAGGTTGAGAGCAAGTTGTTTGATATTGAAGCCGTAATGTATCGTCAACACATGATTATAACTGGAATGATTGCTTGTATTTTTCCATTGGAGTCATTGTTTTCGATTAGTGTTATGTAGGTTTCCTCTTATGTGCTGGCCAAAACAAGTACTCGAAAACTAGTATAATACCAAAACAAGTACTCGGAAACTTAATCGTGATTTCAAACTGCCACAATCAAAAACCCCCCAAATGGAATCGCAAGAATCCTAAATAGAAGAAGAGGCAACGAAACTGAATCGGGTTTTAAAAAAAGTAACTACAATTTGACCCCCAAATCACGTTTTTTCTTCGAAAACCCAATTTGGTGTTTGCAACATGATATTCTTTTTTTTTTTTTTTTTTTAATTATAAACTTTATTCATCTTTTCCTTGTGTTCTTTCTCTCCAACCGAGAGACCATTTAAGAGTTACAAGGAAAGAAAGAAGATGAAAGTATATAACATAGAATACAAGACTATTTGAAACATATTTGAAGCAAAGCATTTGATATCTGACGATGAATCATTAAATCTGAATGAAGCCAAACCAGGTAGAGATGTAGGAAACTGAATTTGGCTGAGGGATCGTAGTTGTTGATTGAATCTGATTTGAGGAAGAGTTGATTCTGTCTAGGCTGATGAGTTTTGCACGAAGAAGAATCCATATTTCTTTGACTAGAAGCTGTGATGATTTAGATGAAGAGGAATGGAGCCTTGAATTCCTTTCCTTCCATAAAAAGTAGACCACTGCCTTAAAAATGAGCTTACAAATAATCTTCAACTTCTTATTACGCGAAGCACTACGAACCCACCGAACTATATCGTCAAACAACATTGGAGGAGATAGAGCTTGATGTGTGAAAAAGGAATTCCAAACCTGAGACGAGTATGAACAGTTGAAGAAAATGTGTGACTTAGTTTCAGGAGCAGAATCACATAAAAGACATTGACTCGGAATCGGAAGACCCCATGAAATCAGACGATCTCTCGTTGACAATCTGTCTCGCATGACAAGCCATGCGATAAAAGCGTGCTTAGGAATTCTTGATTTGAACCATACCGATTTTATCCAATCAGCCGTAATAAGAGGAGGGTGTAAAGCGTTCCAAGTCTTGGACGAAGAGAAAACCGCAGGAGGAGATCCATGTGAATTCCGCCATAAATAGAAATCAGGCTCTGATGTGAGAGTTTGTGGCAATTCTCTTGGAAGGCAAGCCCTAAGAAGGATTACCAACGGATGCCTCCGAGAAGAAACGCGCCACGAATTCTCTGTACAAACGTCGGAAACCACAGCTGAAGATGAAATCCCTGTAACTCTCGGGCCGTCAGGACCAATAACATCAATTAAAGGTCCAACATTTGACCAATCATCATGCCAAAAAAGAGTCGAATTTCCGGATCTAATCTGAGCCGAAAGAAAGGGTCTAGCCAACGGTCGTAACTTCATCAATCGACGCCAAATCCAACTTCCAGAATTACGAAAATCCGAAGACCAAAACAACCTTCCTCTGATTAAAATTTTCTGAGTCCAAGCCACCCATAAGGACCCATTAGAGGCAAACAAAAGCCAAATAAGTTTCAAACCAAAGACTTGGCTTGAATCTTGAAGCCTACGTAGCCCTAATCCTCCTTCATTTTTTGGGGTACAAATCGATTTCCAAGAAACCTTTGCGCCTCTGGCCGAGCTCGGAGCTCCACTCCAAAGAAACGCATTACAAATCTGCTCAAGTTTCTTTAAGCATTGCTTTGGCAGAGGAAATATAGCTATCCAAAAATTTATTAAACTGTATAAAACAGATTGAATCAACTGTAATCTTCCGGCAAACGATAAATGGCGAACCGTCCAAGATGATATCCGAGCTACCACCCTATCAATCAGAGGCTGGTAATCTTGAGGTCGTAGCTTATGAGGCATAAGTGGAAGGCCAAGATAGCGAGCTGGTAAAGATCCTTGTAGTAACCCAAAGGAGTCAGCCAATTGAGAAGATAATTCCAAATTATTTCCATCCAAAAACAGACAAGATTTTCCCAAATTGAGTGCCAAGCCAGAACCCCTCTTAAAGATTTTTAACGTATCCAAAATTCCAGCCAAAGAACGTCCACTCCCATCAAAAAAGATGAGGGCATCATCTGCGAAGCTTAAATGTGAGATTAGTGGATCAAGACATAGAGGAGGAACCTTAAAATAATTCTCTCGCACAGCCCTATCAAGCTGTTTTGAGAGAATATCCATGACCATAACAAACAAAGAGGAGGAAATTGGGTCTCCCTGTCTTAATCTTTCTTTCCAGGAAAAAATCCAACCAATTCACCATTTAGAGCAATAGAATAATATGGCGAGGAGATACAAATCTTTATATAATATTCCATACTTCGTGTATGTCCATATATTCTTTATATAACTTGGTGTAGTTTAAAACATATTTATATACTTCTGATAGTTTTCTACACATTTACCCCATCTTTCGGGTAGCTTACAACCATTTTTTCTAGTTAATAATTTTTTGTTACTCCAATTTCGAAAACTCTTGTTTTCAAACTTTGAAGTCTTGTTCAAGCTTCAAGAGTCGATAGGACAAAGAAGACGCGTGGTCGGCACCGCCACCAACGGAATCAACGGTGAGACCAGGCCCTTCAACAGTGTCTACGTAACCGGATTTCATACCGTCCGGTAATCTCCATGCAAAGCAATGTAGAAGATGAGCCACCACAAGCTCAAATTCATACATCCTAAGTTGCATACCAGGGCAAGATCCCCGATCCGACCCAAACAGAAGGAATTCAAAGTTGTTCCCCTTCAAATCTGGAGCATTTGGGTCCAAAAACCTACCAGGGTTAAAACTCTCCGGGTCAGTCCATGAATCTAGGTTACGCCCGTGCGCGTGGTTGTTGACATATACACCTCTAACCACTAAATCGTAATCGTATCAAAATGTATACTGAAATAATGATTTTAATAATCCTCCTTGTCGTTTTCTTTCTTTTTGTTTTCCGGCACCTGTTTTCACGGCGGTCTAGGGGGCAGAAACATTACACTCCCGGTCCCAAAGGCTTACTAATCATTGGCAATATTCTCATGATGAGCCACTTCAGTATACATTTTGATACGATTACGATCTTGTAAGGTACTATACTATTTATTTCTATTATTTTAGTTGAAATTGATATATAATCATTGTGTGATACAAAGAATAATTGAAGAAACCACACCTAATTACTGATCATTGCTGATATATTCTATAGTTTTGGTGAAAACGACATTTTCAGCCAGCTTTTAGGCCTATTTGCATTATTATTACAGAGCCTCAATACATTTAAGATTAGGAAACCAACAAAAATTGTTTAGAAAGACATTTTGTTGAATAAGCACATTTAACACATTTAGATTGAGTGTGCATGGATATTAAAAGAGGATTTTTCAAAAATCAATCAAAGGGTATTGTTCCATGTTAATAACTGATCAACAACTCTTATCATATGCATATATATTGTATGCACTTGGGCACCTATAGTTATAAAAAAGCAATTTTGGTTATGTTGGTCATTGGGTAAACTAACCCATTTATGAAACTGCTTTAAATTTATACACAAACAGTCAAAGTCAACTTTTTAAAGGAGATATGTTAGCTCCTTAATTTAATTAATTTATAGTTACCTGTATAATTGCTTTTTAACGATGTTTTTTCAGTAATTTAAATTAATCCCAACTTTTTCGGCAATTAATCCCAACTTAACCAAGGATTCTTTTGACTTTTTTCGTTCGAAAAAGTATACTCATCTAAAATTATAAATAAATGAAAACAAAACACTTACTCACAAACCCGAAAAAAGGATCAGACACACAGAGTATATGCAAACAAAAACGTCCAATAAAATTGTTAACTATTCTTGTTGGTGACCAATAATAGTATGCATCAAATAAATATAGTAAATAAGGGCATGTTCAATGGTAACCTCCCCTAGTGTCTTATGTGGTGTTCTTATAATATAAAATTATTAAAATGGTTGTAAAAAGAAAAAAGAGTGTTTTTGTGGGGTATATTGAAATATAAAATTAATAAAATTTGAGTCAAGAGAGTAGATAGTGAGTGTGTTTAAATATAAAATTAATAAAAATTGAGTAAAAAGAAGAGAAAGTGTCTAAAATTAGATATTTTGGAGAGTGTTCTTAAAATGAAGAAAGAGTGTTTAAATATAAAATTAATAAAAATTGAGTAAAAAAATGAAAGAGAAAGTATAAAGTTAAGTAAAAGGAAAAGAGAGTGTTTTAATAATTTTATATTATAAAAACACTACCATGATGTTACCATTGAACATGGTTAGGTCAGACCCACCCACAAACTAATAAGTAGGGTTAGTCCAACGGGTCAACAATTTGTAACGTTGTGAATTTGTTTTTCCACTCAATTTTCTTTTTTATCATATTCTTTTTTCAGATTATTTTACAACATATGACATATACTCGAGTTTAATTCGGAAGTTTTTTTGCTCTAAGCGCAATTTGATGTTAAAAGAAAAATAAATATCCAAAACATGTATTATACAACAAAAGAATCATTTTTCAATGAAGAACAACAATAAATCGGAATCAATCAAAATAGAAATTGGTATGTACAACAAAACAATTTCCTAATAAAATGAAATCTATAAGTAAGTTTCACTAGAAAGATATATGTTTGAGTTTCTTCGCCGCCGGCATAGGACTCATCACTTCTTCCTCCCCGTTGACCGGCGAGAATTCCGGTACCGGAGGGATGTTAAGGTCAAACCCACGGTGGTGATGATGGCTACTGATGCTGACGTGGCTAGTGGACCCCACACAGTCGGAATTCGACACGCTAGTGCTCTTGCCTTCGTAGTGGCACCGTTTGTGGCCACCGAGAGCTTGGCCGGTCGCAAAAGATTTGTTACAAATCGAACAAACGTGAGATTTCACACTTCCTCCTCCTCCACCGCCGTGACTCATGGTGGTTACCGCCGACGACGTCGATAGCGACGTCTCGTCTCCTCCGTTCGATATAGCCACCGATGAGTTTTTCCGGTGGCTTGCCTTGTGTCCACCAAGAGCTTGGTAAGACGAAAACACCTTGTCACAAACGCTACACTTGTAGCTCATCGGAGTAGAAGTAGTAGTAGGAGGAGTAAGTGGGAGGTCACGGGTTCGATCACCGTCACGAGCAAGAAGCATGAGACATAGAGCGATATATTCATCCTCTTTGAGACTAGGACGGTCGAAATCGGATCTTGATCGCTTCGACCGCTTGCCTTTGCTTCCATGGAAACCTAGTGAGGAATCTTGAAACAAAGATGGAATCGGAGAAGCTAATCTTGGTGAGTTAAGCGCTTCAAGTGCCATATTATTGAATTGGTTGCTTAAGATCAAGAAAGAGTTTATAATTTGAAGAAATGAATGTTGTGTGTGAGTCTATTATATACTCAAAGTTGGGAAGAGTCTACTAGAGAGGAAGTTGCGTGTCGAGAGATGAGAAAGTGTGTTAAAAGAGTGTAGAAGTCGATAATTTACTTCAACTTTTGATTTTATTTATTTTAAAAAGAATTATGTGTGAGTCGTAACCAAAGATGTAATGAAAAGTATCTAAGTTTGGGCACGTTTGGTTTGACTTGGTACACGTGTATGGAAGTCGGCTAAGAAGACTAGTTCACAATTTCTTTTGATGCCGCCTTCTCAATTCTTATCGATTAAGAATATTCTAGAGAAAGAGAGAGAGAGAGCTCACTTAGGTGTTATGCTGACCAAACAAGTGGAGATAATAATGCCAAATTAAGTCGGCTACTAAACCACTCTCAAACTATCTTCCTTCTTTTCAAACTATCGAATATCTCTTTATAATATCTGAAACGATTTAATATCTCTCCGAGTTTAATTAGTAGCATTAAACAGGCCATTTTTTTTCAATAATACGAGATTACAATAAAAATAATCGTAAAATTATTTTTTGTAATATTATCTTTTACCACATCGGAACCTATATGTCTACATTATTGTTATTTTTTATTTTTATCAAGTGTATTATAAGAATTTCAATTTAGATAGTGGTATATAAATAACAAATAATTTAAATATTTATCAATTTTTGTCTTTCTTTTTATTTTGATCAAAAGCTGATTTGATTTCTTTAACTTAAACCGGGTGAAAAATCAGTTTAGTTTGGTACAACATTCAAAGCCGATTTTTGTCTTTCTATCAGTTGAAAATTTTCTGATTTTTGAAACATGAGAGGATTTTTGAAACATGAGTGACGATATTCAAACTCTTACTCAAACTAACAAAATCACTATCTCGATTTTTCCCACAGCCTTTAAAAGCTCACTTAACATGGATCATGGATGAATGTAAAATTTGGGGTTTAAAATTAATATATATTTATTTTATTTGGCTGTAAGTTTGAACTGCTTTTTCTAAGCAGGATTGGTAAACATCTTGTAGAAAAAATTACGGTTGTACCATTTACCAATCACCTACATGTTGTATTCGATATGGCAAAAAGATTAGAAAGGGAAAGTGTTATAAAGTGAGAAGAAAATCTGTTTTTTGGTTAATAAATTATTCATTGTAAAAAAGTTTACGTAATACGTAACAACTCGATACTATAAATGAGAGTGAAAGTCTTTAATTGGATTACTAAGATGATCATAAGCTTTCTTACACAAATACAGCCATCAAAGCATATCACAAATGTCAAAGCTGAATTAGGTTGAAATAAATTTATCTGAAGTATGGCTCCTTAAATTAGATGCAAAACAGTGATAACGATTAGGACTAAAAAATACGTAAAAATAGAAACAAAATACGTACTAGTCAAGATGTTTAGACAAAAAATTGTTTAGATGTAATACACTCATATAAAAAGACAATTTCTCTTATAATATCTTCACAATATATCTAAATCTAAACGGCGTATATAAGAAAACGAATTCGAACAATGCAAATAATGAATCGTCGCTCGTGTTTTCTATTTGGATTGTTTGTAGGATTGAGTAATGCAAAGTGGGATGAGAAAAACTCTGTACATTTTGGTCGAAAACAATGTATTGATGGTTCATTGCATATCAAATGATGATAACTTAGGCTTCCACTTTTTGCTTTCTGGAGAAACCTACGATATAAGTTTCCATGATAGTATAATGAAAACCAAATTTTATTGTGACTTAGGCAAGGACTTAGGCAAGGACCTAATATCAAATTTCATAATTCACTATGGTAAAAATGACGTTTGGGATGCTATAGAAGATGTAGTTTACTTCACACATGGTAAAGAATTACCCAAATTAGAGTATAAGTGGAAATAAAATTGTCTAACCAATTAAAATTGTATTCACTCCTAATCAAGAGAACACATATTAAAAATGTTGTTTCTGTCTAGTGTTGAAAGAAAACTTTTGTGATAAAGTATAAAAAATATCATTTAATATACATAATAAATATAATTTTATCAAATCTAAAAAAAGACTACAAAATATTATTGGTCACACAATATTCATTTAAGTTGAAAAATATCTAGGATTCTCAAAACAACTTATCTTTTGAAACAAAAAAAACACCAAAAACAACTTATATTTTGGAACGGAGGAAGTATAAAAGAAAAAAGATACGTATGCATGTGTATAGTGTACATTCTTTTTTTCCAACAAGAATTTGCAATTTCTAATTTCTAATTATTTTAAAATTAGCCTCCTACATTTAGCATAACACCATACAAAAGGAGAGAATACAAGATTTTAACGCATAACCTCAAATCAAAATCTAAACATACACTAAACCTTGTATAAATGCATCAAAATCGCACCTTTAGAAAGCTAAAAAAAATGAAATCTCTACCAATATTTGCTCTCATTATTCTAGGGCTTTGCGTTGGAGATACGTTTGGTCATAAAAACGCATTAATGATTGTAAACAAGCTAAATAGACGCCTCTCTGTCCATTGCCAGTCCAGAAACGACGATTTTAAAGAAATAACCATGCAAGCCAATGATCCTCCGCTCGTTTGGCGTTTCGGGGACACTTTTATAATCGGAACAAAGATTGATTGTGAATTGAAATATGGATTCCAATGGATGCATAGCCTAAAATTTCCAGCTTACAGGACAAGTTGGAGCGACGACAATCAGCCGAGAAACAATGCTACATGGATAGTCGAGAAGTTAGGTGTCTACTTGGGGTATAACCATAGAGTTCCTGAATTTAAGCATCATTGGGTTTAAAAACCATCCATCTAAATTTTAAACAAAGTTATAAACATGCGATACTTGTTAATTTTATGTTTGATATTTTGTTCTTTTGTGGTTTTTTTTTTTTAATGTTCTTGAATTGATGAAGAGGCTATATATCGATACCGTAGGTGCATGTAAATTTCCGAGAATTGAAAGATGTCTATACTTATGAATGTAAAATATATGTAATGTTGTAATTAAGCTGTACATTGAATGTATGTTTAGAGCACCTCTATTGGAGAGACACTCTCTAAAATATATAAAAAGTATAATATTATTATTTTTATTTAAAAATTAAATCATATAATTAAATATGACAAACTAAACTTATTACAAATCGACACATGGACTAAGGGGGTGTATTCGATATGGTATTTCAATGGATTTGGTGGAGTTTGTGATTTCATGGGATTTAGGTGGATTTTGAGGATTTGTTGTGATTTTGATTTTTAAATAATTAAAAATAGCAAATCCTTTTGTGTGATTGTGTAGAATTTTGATGGATTTAGTGTGATTCGCTTTTATTTTTGAAAGGATTTGTAGTGATTTGATATTTCTTTTATTCATGATTATTTTTCTTCTTATAATACTCTCGTATTCAAGAGATTATTTTCTAATCACATCATTTCTAGTTTTATTTATTTGTAATTCATATAAACCAGAAACAAAAATAAAGAGAACTATAGAACAATATCTAAAAACCAACAAAACAAAGTAATCAAAAATCAAAATAAAATAACTAGTTTGATTATAATGTTTTCAAAAAGAAGAAAAAGAAAAAAAACAATCAAACGAAAAATATGATTGTAATCACGTAGAAGAAGAAGAATAACAAGAACATAAGGAAGAGAAAATAACAAGAAGCAGGAAGAGACCAAAAAAAATATATATATCAAAGATATTTTATTTTTTATGTTTTGTCCAAATCACACCTAAATCACATTTTTAGAGGTGTGATTTGTTATGCCTAATTTATAACTATAAATGAATCTCAAATTACTTTAAATCCTTTATTTAGAAAACATTGTTGAGTTTTGAATAATATGGGATTTGATATGGGTTTAACAAATCACAGTTTGAATCACACGAGATTGTATATTACTTTGATGTATTTAGCATAAATTTCATGTTCAATAACACACGATTTGTAAACGGATTTTAAAATCACTGGTTGAATAACAGAGGATTTTAGAAACACTATTAAATTCACTGAAATACCACATCCAATCCAATACACTTCCGTAAGAGTCTCTCATCCTATTGTTGATAGTATTTACAACGAGAGACGGTATATGCTTCTCTCTCTACCTTTACTATTTTTTCATTTTTTAAATTACTAGATACTTTTTATAATCCTAGCGAGGGAGGTATTCTTATATATTGATTTCATTCACTAAATGTGATAAACCATGTAATAAGAGATTTTTCTTGTCTTTTCCGATTGTTTTTTGAATTTAAACATATACATAAATTTAATTAATCATTCTAAATCTAACAGCTATGCATGTCTTTGAAAACTATAAAACTATATAACCCAATTAAAAATGTACACATTCATAATCAAGACTACACACTTATAACTAAGAGAAAGAAGAAAATATGATGAGATGAATAAAATAAACTGAGGTTTATAGAAAATTTATAACAAGAAGGCAGAGTAAAAGAGTTTTCACAATTGTGTACATTGAGTTCTACCCATGTAGTCGATCAAGGTACGTACCTTACGTACTTATCTACGTACCTTACGTACCTTATGTATACATCCTCTCAACTCTCTTACGTACTTATCTCTTTGGTTTGAGTACTTTGAGTTCTACCCATGAAATGGCTCATCTGTTGGTTATGCAAAGATATCCTTCATGTTAAAGTTTGTGGTTTGGAGTAAGGGTCTTTCCCAATTGTGTAATGCCTTCGTGTAGGTTCTTTTTTGAGAGATTATTCTCATTTTCCTTTCTTTTTAGTCCGCTCTCTACTCCTTGTTTCGGTCCTTCTTGTTCTGATTGGGCTTGCCCGTTGTTGGTGTTGTGGGCCGTAATCATGCTTCAAATGGTCTACATGTAAAAGGTGTTAGGGAAAAGATAAATAAAATGGTGATAATTTTTTTTAAAAGGAGTTTTCACCCAAAAACTTACGAAGGATAAAATGAGGTATATGCCTAAATTCACACAATCCATTCGTAATTCTGGGGCTTCCTTAGCAGTTGTGCTTTAGTTAACGTGATTATAGAGACAAAAAAATTCTCAAATAATTATTTGAAGAGGAGCTGACCATACTAAAATATATATATTAATTGGTAAGGTTGTCCCGCATGTATTTTACTCTGTTAAATAAAACAAATGTACAAGACAATTCCATAGGGATGTACGTAAACAAAAAAAAATGTCTCTATCTAAATTTTCGTTTTTGCTATTTAAAGATAAGGTAGAGAAGCACTTCGAAATAAGACTACAAGAATGTTTACTAAAAATAGGATAATCAAGACTAAATTTGCTAACCGTTTTCTCCTATTTCTGTGTAGTAAAATATCAACCTCTCCAAAAGTAAAAGGAAGAGAAGGAGTCTCAGCACGAAATTGTATATAAATATCCAACATGGAACTAAGCATCAAAAGAGAAAAACAATATGAACAATTTCTTTATCTTTCTGCTGATTCTGTTTAGTCTATGCATTGGGAATACATTAGGAGGAAAAGATAAACTCGTCCTCAAGAACGAGCTGAACAACAAAATCCTCGGGGTGAGATGTAAATCCAAGGACGACAACCTTGGTGACCGTTTTTTAGGTGTTGGCCAAAGTATCACTTTTCCTTTTCGCGATAATTTTTGGAGGAGGACGCTTTTCTGGTGTAATATGTGGAAAGGACCTGATTATAAGATTCACCAAGTGTTTGTTGCATACAAATCAAAATGGAAATCGCAGTCCAGACCGACGTACACATGGATAGCAAGAGAAGATGGTATTTATTTTAAAGAAGAACCTGATGGCAAACCTCCCGAGAAAAGATATGACTGGAAGTAAACGGCATGGAAATTAATTAAAATTTGCTCTCTCTACGTACCTTCACATACGTGTATTGTTTTTTATAAGTCCAATCCAAAAACAACTTAAAAACAAAAATCTCAAATGATTTTGGTCCAAAAACTTCAGTAAATATTAAGAATCTGTTGGTCAATAGTTTTCTTTATCTCTTATAAAGACTTTGCTTTTTACAAAGATTAAAAGGTATACAATCCAAAACAAAAGAATTTTCTTTTCTCAAATCAAAGATTTACATTCTTCTCAGATTGCGTTACAATAACATAACATAAGAAAAGTATTTTGGATAATGTTTCCTTCTTTGGTTAAAATATTACTCCATATTAGGCTCAGATTAATTAATCAAATGTAATAAAGAAAAAATGTGAATATATGTACCCAACATACAACACATGTATGTACATCACACACACAAAAACACAACCTCGTCATCTTTTCTATCTTTTTAGGCCTATACATTGGTTTAAGCAATGGTTTCCACATGATAATGTACGTATAAATACTCATAATGGAGAATAACTGAACAACAAAAGTGATAACAAACTTAATATCTAGTTCCAAAAAACAAAAATATGAACAATTTCTTCTTCTCTCTGTTTCTTTTTAGTCTATGCATCGGAAATACATTAGGAACAGATTATCTCGCCCTTAAGAACGAGCTTAATGGTAAATTCCTCCATGTGCGATGTAAATCCAAGGACAACAACCTTGGTGACCATTATTTAGCCGCTGGCCAAAGTGTCACTTTTCATTTTAGCGATAACTTTTTCTCGACGACACTTTTCTGGTGCAATATGTGGAAAGGACCTGATTATCAGATTCACCAAGTGTTTGATGCATACAAACCAAAATGGAAAACGCAGTACAATCCAACATTCTTGTGGATAGGAAGAGAAGATGGTATCTATTTTAAAGAAGAACCTTCTGGTAAAGATCCCGAGAAAAGACATGACTGGAATTAAAAGGCATCTTAAACGACCTACACATTTCTTAATCTAGAGATCTAAATCTATTTTGAAATTAATAGGTATAAAGTCATATTGTTCTATAATATTAACTACATGCATGTTTATGGCATTGCATTATGTATGTTTCCAACTCCTATTATCTAAATATCGATCTCTCTCTCTCTCTCAAACACCAAAAAAAAAAAAAAAACTTATAATAGAAAACCTTAAGTGTCTTTGTTTGGGATAATTGGATTTGTTATTCTTGGTGATAAGTAAGAAATAATATAATCTAGTGGTTTTTATTAGCTCTGTCATATCTCCGAGTAAAATCTCTGACGGAAAAAAAAGGAAGAGATTATGTTTATTCAAAATCAATCAAGGACACATATATCATTACAAAAATTACAAAAGAAAATATGCGTGCAAGCTTTGAGAATACTCAATTTACAATCCAACTAAAGAGGGAAAATTTGAGATTTAAAATTGTATTTGACACTATGAATCCGAAGCGTCAAAAGATTTAAGAGTTTTTTTATTTTTTTTTATTTTTTACTTTTGTCTTCCGAAGCATTTTGTTTTGCAGTATCTAGTACATTTCAAATCTCGAATGGTTTGATTAAAGAATTAACACAAAATTTTAAGTTATGATTAAGATCTGTCGGTCATTAATTTTCCTTATCTCTTTAAAGAGTTTTCCTTTTACAAGTGCCTAACATTTTTTGGTAGGAGACGGGGCCGAGACCCCTTTTTATTACTGAATTAAATTACCAACAATCCGTCGAGGGACCGACACTCCCTCAATATCCTCTAACAACAATGGACTAACAATGTCCGGAACAAAATCAAACAAATGAAAACCCAACGGAAGAGAAAAGACATAGTTCGCTAACCCATCCGCAAGACGGTTAGACTCCCTATACACATGAGTAACTCGGACTATCCAGTCCCTTGAATAAAAGCCGTGGCACAATCGCACCAGGAACGACAACGGATGTGATTCACATATCCCTGTCCTTAGAAATCCAACAACAACCTCCGAATCAACCTCCAAAATCAATCTCGTAATTCCACAATCCCACGCAATACACAACCCATAATAGACCCCCCATAACTCAGCCAAGGGAGCAGAGCAAATCCCGATATTGAGAGCGAAACCCCCACACCAAGCTCCATCCTCATTACGTAACACCCCACCCGCCGCTGCTAATCCCGGATTACCTCTCGACGCCCCATCCGTATTCAACGTCTTCCAACCCGCCTCCGGCTTCAACCAAGCTATCATTCTCTCCACTCTCTCAGGTCGGGCCGGCTGCAAGTATTTCTCCTTCGCATTCACTACCGTAACTTCTATAGCCAACTCTTTCAAGAATTTTACTCTATCCCGACACTTCCCATTACCACCAAACACATTCCCACACCGCCACTTCCAACCCCACCAAACTGCAATAGCAAATAACGTCAACCAATTACTCCCTCCTATGCTGGTGTGGTCATCTAGATTTCCATAAAACCACTCAAACAATGATTTCGCAAAAAATGCTCTTCTCTTACCAATCGGCACCAATCTAGCCCATATACCTGATGTCTCGAGTTTTAACCCAAAATAAACTGCAAGTGTACAGACAAGAGCAGTAGTATAAAAGGTATCGAATCCACAGAGACCAATGTTACACTATGAATTTATAGGTTCTAAAATAAAGCTAAGATAAATTAAATAGTTGAAAATGGTAACGAGCAGGTGCTCAATGCAATAGAGCAGGTGCTCGGAATAAAAATCAGATTAAAAACAAATGATAAAAGCACTAAGCCGAGATGATTCTCCGGTGATTTCGGATACTTAGGTTGAACATCTATTCAGGGTTTAATTGAACACGGTCTAGAACTCAAACATGAATGTAATATTGCCCCGCTTTCGGCGGTGTATCAATATCTTTGTCTACAACCTAAATACCTAAACTTCCGAGTGGATTTAGTAATGAAGTAAACAAGCCTTAATGCAATGGTTCGATATGTTCACACTCGATGGCAACGATCAATGGCGTTTTGGTTACCACCGAATGCTCATCAATGGTAATTCTAGCAACCTATATCATTTTCGGTGAATAGATTAAACCTAGAGATCATAGACTAAGTGATCAATTTAGCCTAAGCGTTAAGACTTCCTAGAGATGAAGACATAAGATTACCCTATTTGGCTCAACCATCTAAGATCCTAAATCACCATTGAAATCACCCCAACTTAGTTATGAAACTACTCGGACATGGTCAAATCAAATGCAACAATCAATAGATAAGAATTCATAATGGAAAATGGAGAATGAAAGGGGGTTTAGAATTCTTCTCTAGATGATTATTGGATGATGATTCGGAAATGAACAAGAGACTTCAATGGTGGAAGTGATGATTCGGATGATGAAGAACAAATTGCTTTTTTATTAAAAACGTGAGAAGGAACTCTAAGTCCACTCAATATTTCGTGATACAAGGCTCTCCCTTCTGATTCAGAAGTCATTCTTTTAAATACAAGGAAAAGCATTAAAAAATAAAAGATATCTTTTTAAGCAAAAGAAGGAAAGTAAGTAGAAATCCCATTTATGATTAAAATCAATCATCTCCCTAATGAAAAAGGATTGATGTTGACTCATTAACTCCTGGGGATCGTGTGGGCCATCAGATGAACTCGGCGGCCACAGCTTTATTAGGTTTAGGTTCTGGTGTCTTGGTGCGAGCAGGTGCTCGGTGGAGTGAAAACTCTTCTTTTTGCTCCAATTCTTCTCCTTTTCTTCATAGAGCCCCAGCAGCTCCAAATTATGCTCCAAAGCATTGTAGGACCTGAAAAGACATCAAAAGGAAACAAAAAGACAAGAAAAACAACACAAAACCATGGGTGAATTAGGCTAAAAACCTAATACATCAACTCCCCCGGACTTGCCTTTTGCTTGTCCGCAAGCAAACCAGAAAAGTTAAATCCGGAGAAGGGGTTTGAAAGTGGGAGCTCAAATCCAAAAGAAGCATCGAAGGATTCAACAACATGTCCTAACAAGAACTAATGCAATGCACAACAAATCTTACTCAAGAAGCTTTCGCCATACTCATCTCTTATCAAAACATTACTCCAAATCCTTAGACTCAAAAGAAATCATGCAATCAACAAAAATTCAACTCTTTAACATTCATTAATGTGTTTGGTGCGGTCTCACAATTGGAAATTGAATCAATACCATTTGGCTAGGTAGAAGAAGGCTTGAAAATGATGTAAAGAGGTGGTTCACATTTCTTTTGGTGGTTAACTCTCAAATGCAAGTGTCACATTTAGCAAAAGCAAGAAAGAAAAGAGACAATTGATGCATACAAGGCTAGGAGTCCAAAGTTCTACCCATAATCCCATTGTTGCAATCTTTCATTTCTCTTTTCTCACTACCCAATCGTTTAACCACTAGCCATTTTTGGCTAAACCCTTCAAACTTCCTCTTATCTTTTCTTTAAATTTCCGAATCCTAGGGAATACTCTTTTCTTTGCACTAGCTCTTTCTATCTTAGCATACTCTAACATATTTTCTTCTCTTTTTATTTTATTCTAAGAGCATGCTAAGCCATCGTTTCCCGTTTCAAACACTTAGAGCTATATATTTTTCTTCTTAATTTCCTTCCCTAGAACTTATTCTTTCCTCTCCTTTTCTTTTTTTTTCTTTTCACACTCAACCACAAACCCAAAATCAGTGGGTCCTTTGGTTCTTCATCGAGCTCTAGAACCACGAAATCGGCTGGGATTAGAGTGTCCCCTATGCGGACGTGTAGATCCTCGATTATACCTACAGGAATTTTAGTGGATCTATCTGCAAAAATCATGGAGATCTTAGTTGGTTTGAAATCGGTAAAACCTAAACGTTTAGCAACAGAATAAGGCATTAAATTAACACTTGAACCCAAGTCTACCAATGAGCATGCAAACGTGCACGACCCAATCTTTACTGATATAACAAACCTTCCGGGATCGCCTCTCTTAGGCAACACTTTACTCTGAAGTATGGCGCTACATTCTTTGGAAACCATCATCACATTCTCCTCTTGCACAACTTTTCCAGAAATCAGCTCCTTCATGTACCGTTTGAGAGAAGGTACCATTTGAACCACATCAACCAAGGGAAGCTTTACTTCCAAACCCTTAATCATTTCCTTACACTTAGCATCCTCCAAATCCTTCTTAGATTTCTTGGGAAGCACTGGGTAAGGCACCCTAGGCACATAGACTCGCTCCGGTGGAGTTTCTGGGATTTTCGCGGGAGCATTCTGAGCGAGCAGGTGCTCGGTCGAGGGAGCAGGTGCTCGCTGGCGTGTTTTCTCCAGATTGATCAGAACAGCAGCTGGTGGTGTTCCTGAGTTAGAACCAGTCTCCTTGTGTGCCACATCTTCTGCCGAATCATCTTCTTGGGCCGGTTGCTAAACAACTTTCTCCTTGGCCCTTACTTGAGAGGTTGTGGCCGTAGGTGGTGCCAACATTTTTCCGCTTCTTAACTCAACAACATTACATGGCGAATACTCCTTCCTAGGGTTCGCTTCACCACGGCCAGGAAGAGCTTCAACCGGTCTTTGAATAGCCTCGGCCGTTTGAGCCACTTGTGTATCCAACTTCTTCACATGTGCGGTCACGGCATCATACTTTGCATTAAGATCCTTGTACATGTTATCCACCTTGTTGCCCAGCTCGGATGCCGTCTGCTGTTGGTTGGTCATGAGTTGATGGATGAGACCCTTCAAATCATCTTGTTGAGATATAGGTGCGGAAGTGGTTTGTTGTTGGTTCGTTGCTTGGAACCGATTCTGACTTTGGTTGGGAACGAATTGCTTTCCTTGAGCGTTGGTAGAGTAGAACTTCTGATTTGTACCCACTTGTTGCGGATAGACTTGGTCTTGGGGGTTCTCCACATTGGTGTTGCGGTAAGAGAGGTTGGGATGGCTTCGGTAGTTGGGGTTGAACCCACGGTTTTGGTACCCTTGGCCGTTCACATAGTTAACTTCCTCTACTCCATCATTTTGATCATCCACAAACTCTTGAGAGATAGGGGCAGCCCCGTCTTCTTCCATAAACTTAACCGGCCTTTGAGTCTCTCGTAGAAGCAAGTTCACTTTAGCGGTCAAGTCATCTATCTTCTGGGAGTCAACACTATTGACTTTCTTGGTCCTATCGTACTCGGGAGCCTTGTTGTTGGAGCTTGAGGCAAGGTTCTCGATTAGCTCAAATGCACCTTCCTTCGTCTTGATCATAAAGTCCCCATTACTCGCGGCATTCAATGCGTTACGATAATCCCAATCGACTCCATCGTAGAATATGTTCAAGATTTGCTCATCCTTGAAACCGTGATGAGGACACTCCCTCTTATACTCCTTGAGTCTTTCCCAAGCTTCACCAAAAGCTTCTCCGGAGTGTTGTTGAAAGGATGCAATCTTGTTCCTCAAAGCGGCCGTTTTGGACTTCGTATAGAAATGATCCAAGAACGCGGATCTAGCCTCATCCCAAGTCCTCAATGAATCAGCCGGCAGCGACTTCAACCATCTTTGTGCCTTGTCCGCGAGAGAGAACGGGAACAACTTACACTTCAGAAACTCGGTTGGAACACCATTAGAACCCGTAGTACTACAGATTTCCTCGAAGTTCTCAATATGGTCCATAGGTATTTCAGCGGGTAATCCATGAAACTGATGCTGCTTCACCAATGAGATCAACTGAGCCTTGACCTTATAATCTTGTCTCTTAATGGTAGGGATGACGATGGCCGAACGGTTTTGATAAAACGCATGGAGATTATCTGAATCCCCTATGGTTGGCTGACCCCGCGGCTGTTGCCTTTGCAACTGGGTGATTTGATCTCTCAAAATCTGTAACTGAGCATTCGTAGCTTCCTGATCTGCCATGTTTTCTGTGCGAGCAGGTGCTCGTTCGGTGCGAGCAGGTGCTCGACGGCGATTCTGACGTTCGAGATGAGCGAGTTCTTCGTTCGTAAAATTAACTAGATCTTCGTTAAGATTTCTCCTCGTTCTTCTACTGGTCATACACCTGAAACATAACAAAATAAACAAAAAAAACAAAATTTAGCAAAATTCTTAGACTATATATAAAACCAAAATTCAAAGGTAACGCTATTGGTCCCCGGCAACGGCGCCAAAAACTTGATGTCTCGAGTTTTAACCCAAAATAAACTGCAAGTGTACAGACAAGAGCAGTAGTATAAAAGGTATCGAATCCACAGAGACCAAGGTTACACTATGAATTTATAGGTTCTAAAATAAAGCTAAGATAAATTAAATAGTTGAAAATGGTAACGAGCAGGTGCTCAATGCAATAGAGCAGGTGCTCGGAATAAAAATCGGATTAAAAACAAATGATAAAAGCACTAAGCCGAGATGATTCTCCGGTGATTTCGGATACTTAGGTTGAACATCTATTCAGGGTTTAATTGAACACGGTCTAGAACTTAAACATGAATGTAATATTGCCCCGCTTTCGGCGGTGTATCAATATCTTTGTCTACAACCTAAATACCTAAACTTCCGAGTGGATTTAGTAATGAAGTAAACAAGCCTTAATGCAATGGTTCGATATGTTCACACTCGATGGCAACGATCAATGGCGTTTTGGTTACCACCGAATGCTCATCAATGGTAATTCTAGCAACCTATATCATTTTCGGTGAATAGATTAAACCTAGAGATCATAGACTAAGTGATCAATTTAGCCTAAGCGTTAAGACTTCCTAGAGATGAAGACATAAGATTACCCTATTTGGCTCAACCATCTAAGATCCTAAATCACCATTGAAATCACCCCAACTTAGTTATGAAACTACTCGGACATGGTCAAATCAAATGCAACAATCAATAGATAAGAATTCATAATGGAAAATGGAGAATGAAAGGGGGTTTAGAATTCTTCTCTAGATGATTATTGGATGATGATTCTGAAATGAACAAGAGACTTCAATGGTGGAAGTGATGATTCGGATGATGAAGAACAAATTGCTTTTTTATTAAAAACGTGAGAAGGAACTCTAAGTCCACTCAATATTTTGTGATACAAGGCTCTCCCTTCTGATTCAGAAGTCATTCTTTTAAATACAAGGAAAAGCATTAAAAAATAAAAGATATCTTTTTAAGCAAAAGAAGGAAAGTAAGTAGAAATCCCATTTATGATTAAAATCAATCATCTCCCTAATGAAAAGGGATTGATGTTGACTCATTAACTCCTGGGGATCGTGTGGGCCATCAGATGAACTCGGCGGCCACAGCTTTATTAGGTTTAGGTTCTGGTGTCTTGGTGCGAGCAGGTGCTCGGTGGAGTGAAAACTCTTCTTTTTGCTCCAATTCTTCTCCTTTTCTTCATAGAGCCCCAGCAGCTCCAAATTATGCTCCAAAGCATTGTAGGACCTGAAAAGACATCAAAAGGAAACAAAAAGACAAGAAAAACAACACAAAACCATGGGTGAATTAGGCTAAAAACCTAATACATCAATACCACTCATAGCTGGACAATCTCTAAGGATATGGATAACTGTCTCATCTCCGCTTTTACAAACCTAGCACATCCCTGAGTTACTAAGATGTCTTCTTAGACGTTCGACATTAGTCATGAGCACTTGTTGTATCCCTAACCAGCGAAACACCCGAATTCGTTCCAGAGCAACCACTTTCCATATTCGATCAAAGATAGTCTGCATATTAGGTCCTGGTACAGCATCCCGAGTTAAACCTGCATACGCCGAGCTCACCGTAAAATCTCCACTCGGGCCATCACTCCAGGACAGCCGGTCTATTGCCCCTGTAACGCTATCAACGACAATAGCCCGTAGCCGTAGCAAAACTGACTCAGGAACATACGGCTCAATATGGTTCCATAACCAACCGATCCCATTCCTCCAATACTCACAAACCCGAAGCTCAGTCACGGCAACAGGTAGTTCCACCATAAGTTCCTCCATTAATGATGTATTCAGGACCCACTTATCAACCCAAAATCTAGTTGAGCTTCCATCACCAACAACCCAGGAGACACTCGGAACCACCACCTCACGTAAGCCCAGACCAATACTCCTCCATGTGGAAGACCAAGTTCCCTTCGGGATCAACCAGCCCGGATCACGCACATCACTCACTTTGTATTTCTTGCGAAGAACTCGTGCCCATAAACTCTCATGATTATGTAATAACCTCCATCCCACCTTAGCTAAAAGAGCTTTGTTCATGGAAGCCGAATTCCTGATTCCGAGACCACCTTCACATTTCGGTTTGCAAACTCTCGGCCAATTCACAAGATGCTGCTTCTTCTTATCCGGTTCACTACCCCATAAAAACGTTCTCGAAATTCTATCAAGCTTCTCCAAAACCGACTTTGGTAGTGCAATTGTACTCATCGTATGCACTGGAACAGAAGCAAGAACCGATTTAGTCAACGTGATGCGACCCGCGAGGCTCAAACATCTCCCTTTCCATCCAGCCAATTTAGAAGAAACTCTCTCAACAATCGCCCCGAAAGTGTCCTTATTGATCCTTTTCTGTAAGACAGGCATTCCCAAATATTTCCCGAGGTCACGTGTCGCCTGGATACCACTTTCATCAGAGATTAACTTCTCCAAATCCCTGGTCACATTCCCCGAAAAGAAGATACGAGACTTTTCCAAGCTCACCTTTTGCCCTGACGCTCGACAAAATCTTTCAAGAACCCTTCGAATTACTAGAATCTGCGCAACAGAGGATTCCGCAAATAAGATAAGGTCATCTGCAAAACAGATATGTGATAATTTCGGGCCTCCTCTCGATAAACTAATCGGGTTCCACTCCTTTGAAGCAACCGAGAAATCAATCAGATGACAAAGCCGTTCGAGACAAAGAACAAACAAATATGGCGAAAGAGGATCTCCCTGACGCAAGCCTCTCTGAGGTTTAAACGCATCTAACTTCTCCCCGTTCCATAGAATACTCATATCCGGACCAGTGACGCAATTCATGATCCAATCAACTGATATATTAGGATTTTAGCCTAAGTTACTTATTGTTTTATGTTGCTTTTCGAGTCTTTTTGGTTCTTTTTGGTATCTTTGCAGGTTCTAGGATGCTTTGGAGCATGATTTGGAGCTGCTGGAGCTCTTTGAGGGAAATGAGAAGAATTGGAGCAAAAAGAAGACTTTTCACCCGACCGAGCACCTGCTCGGTCTGTGCGAGCACCTGCTCGCCCCTTTTACCCAGACCCGAATCTGAGAAGCATTTATTCCTTGAAGCAACCGGCCTTGATAGGGCCCCACTCGCCAGATTCTCCCCTTGATAGCTCAGAAGTATCTCCTAAAGTTACTCCCCTTAGATGATGTTGACTTACCATTTTTAAGAAGATTTGATCCTCCCCTTAATGAGAGATCAAGACTTGGTGCAAATTAAGGAAGATGTTGACTGGATTGGAGGAGATCACGCTGGGAAATTAAAGGAGGATTTGGCCGAGCAAAAATAAGGAGACTTTGATTTGATTTTCAATTCTATTCTATTACTTTCTCTTGTACACTTGAAAAACCTCTCTGTTCTTATTTTATTATTTCTTTCTCTTCTTCCTTTGGCTACGTACTGCTCTCTTTCAGAAAGCTTGATATTGTTGACTTTGGAATTTTTGATTATTCTATTGAAACGTTTGTTTGGTTCCATCGTTGCTTAATTGTCAAGTCTCTGCCTTGGAGAAAATCATTACATTCCGAATCATTCCACAACAATTCCTTACTAGAGAAGAATTCTAAACCCCCTTTCATTTTCCATTTTCCATTATGAATTCTTATCTATTGATTGTTGCATTTGATTTGACCATGTCCGAGTAGTTTCATAACTAAGTTGGGGTGATTTCAATGGTGATTTAGGATCTTAGATGGTTGAGCCAAATAGGGTAATCTTATGTCTTCATCTCTAGGAAGTCTTAACGCTTAGGCTAAATTGATCACTTAGTCTATGATCTCTAGGTTTAATCTATTCACCGAAAATGATATAGGTTGCTAGAATTACCATTGATGAGCATTCGGTGGTAACCAAAACGCCATTGATTGTTGCCATCAAGTGTGAACATATCGAACCATTGCATTAAGGCTTGTTTACTTCATTACTAAATCCACTCGGAAGTTTAGGTATTTAGGTTGTAGACAAAGATATTGATACGCCGCCGAAAGCGGGGCAATATTACATTCATGTTTGAGTTCTAGACCGTGTTCAATTAAACCCTGAATAGATGCTCAACCTAAGTATCCGAAATCACCGGAGAATCATCTCGGCTTAGTGCTTTTATCATCTGTTTTTAATCCGATTTTTATTCCAAGCACCTGCTCTATTGCATTGAGCACCTGCTCGTTACCATTTCCAACTATTTAATTTATCTTAGCTTTATTTTAGAACCTATAAATTCATAGTGTAACCTTGGTCTCTGTGGATTCGATACCTCTTATACTACTGCTCTTGTCTGTACACTTGCAGTTTATTTTGGGTTAAAACTCGAGACATCAAGTTTTTGGCGCCGTTGCCGGGGACCAATAGCGTTACCTTAGAATTTTGGTTTTATTTATAGTCTAAGAATTTTGCTAATTTTGTTTTTTGTTTTTGTTTTTGTTATGTTTCAGGTGTATGACCAGTAGAAGAACGAGGAGAAATCTGAACGAAGATTTAGTCAGTCATACGAACGAAGAGTTAGCTCGTCTCGAACGTCAGAATCGCCGCCGAGCACCTGCTCAAACTGAACGAGCACCTGCTCGCACAGAAATTATGGCTGATCAGGAAATGAATGTTCAACTACAGTTGTTGAGAGATCAGATTGCCCAGTTACAACAATATCAGCCGCAAGCTCAGCCGGGTATAGGGGATACGGATAATCCCCATGCTTTCTATCAGAACCGTTCAGCCATTGTAATCCCAACTATTCAGAGGCAGGATTATGAGATCAAGCCTCAGATGATCTCTTTGGTGAAACAGCACTTGTTCCATGGATTACCGGCTGAGATACCGATGGATCACATCGAGAATTTCGAGGAAATTTACAGCACTACGGGGTCTAATGGAGTGCCGAGTGAGTTTCTGAAGTGTAAGCTGTTTCCATTCTCACTCTCGGACAAGGCTTCTAGGTGGTTGAAGTCTTTACCTGCTGGTTCCTTGAAGACTTGGGATGAGGTTAGAGATGCGTTCTTGGACCATTTCTACACCAAGTCCAAGACAACGTCTTTGAGGAACAAGATCTCGTCTTTTCAGCAACATTCTGGAGAAGCTTTCTGTGAAGCTTGGGAAAGACTCAAGGAATACCGTAGGGAATGTCCTCATCACGGTTTCAAAGATGAGCAGATTCTTGGAATATTCTACGATGGAGTCGAATGGGATTATCGGAATGCCCTAAATGCTGCGAGTAATGGCAACTTTATGACCAAGACTAGAGATGGTGCTTTTGAGCTGATTGAGAACCTTGCTTCAAGCTCTAGCAACAAGCCTCCTGAGTATGATAGGTCCAGGAAAGTCTATAGTATGGACACTCAGAAGATTGATGAGCTGACAACAAAGGTGAATCTACTTTTACGTGAGAACCAGAGACCGGTAAAATCTGTGGAAGAGAATGGGGCTGCTCCTATTTCTCAAGAGTTTGAAGGTTATGAGGTCGCCGAAGTACAAGAGGTTAACTTTGTGAATGATCAAGGATACCAAAACCATGGGTTCAACCCCAATTATCAGAGCTCGCACGGTCAAGGATTTCAGAAGTTCTACTCTAGCAACACTCAGGGGAATCAGTTCGTACCTAACCAGAATCAGAATCGTTTCCAAGGAGTGAGCCAACAACAATTCGCTGCGCCACAACAAGCTACTTTCGCGCCTACATCTCAGGATGAGTTGAAGAGTCTCATGTTGCAACTAATGGGTAACCAACAGAAGGCGTCCGCCGAGCTTCACACCAAGGTAGACCACATGTACCATGATCTGAGCGCGAAGTACGAGGCTGTTACCGCGCATGTGAAGAAGTTGGACACGCAAGTGGCTCAAACGGCCGAGGCTATTAAGAGACCGGTTGGTACTCTTCCTGGTCATGGTGCGGTAAACCCTAGGAAGGAGTATCATGTCAATGCTGTTGAGTTGAGGAGTGGACAGTTGTTGGTACCGCCTACGATCACAAGCTTCCACGTGAGGGCTAAGGAGAAGACTACCGAGCACCAGGCTCAAGAGAGTGATTTTTCTGAGAAGGATATGCATAAGGAGATTGGTTCAAGCTCAGGGACACCTCGGGATTCTGTCCAAGTCGATGCTGCGAAAAAAATTTCCGAGCACCTGCTCCCTACTGCCGAGCACCTGCTCGCACAGGGTGCTTCCACGAAAATTTCAGAAACTTCGCCTGAGCGAGTTTATGTACCAAGGGTGCCTTACCCTGAGCGAGTCTATGTACCAAGGGTACCTTACCCAGTACCCCCTAAGGAATCTAGGAAGCATTTGGAGGATGTTGAGTGTAAGGAAGTGCTAGAAGATTTGACGGTGAAGCTCCCTATGGTTGATGCCATGCAAATGATACCATCACCCAAGAGGTACACGAAGGAATTGGTTGCTGGTAAGGTTGTGCAAGAGGAAAGTGTGATGATTGTTTCTAAAGAGTGTAGTGCCGTACTTCAGAATAAGGTGCTAACAAAGAAAGGTGATCCAGGAAGGTTTGTGATTTCCGTGAAGATAGGGCCTTCCACATTTGCTTGTTCATTGTGTGACTTGGGAAGCAGCGTTAATTTGATGCCATATTTTGTGGCTAAGCGTTTGGGCTTCACCGAGTTCAAGCCTACCAAGATTTCGTTGGTTTTTGCGGATGGGTCTAAAAAGCTTCCGGTGGGTGTTATTGCAGATTTGCACGTCCGAATTGGGGATACCTTAATTCCAGCTGATTTTGTTGTTCTTGAACTTGATAAAGAACCAAGGGATCCGTTGATTTTGGGCAGGGCTTTCTTACACACAACACGTGCTATCATTGATGTGGAAGAAGGCATAGTGGACCTCCGTCTAGGAGACATGGTAGTTCGGTTTGAGATGAGCAAGCTTCTCAAGAAACCGATGATCAATGGACAGGCTTTTGTTATCCACGATGGAATAGAGATGCCGGAAGATGAGGTTGAAGAGATCTTAGAAAGAGATCCGCTTGAAATTGCGTTGACAAAAGCCGAGGGTGAACACGGTTTTCTGAGTGAAGACACCCAAGGATTCGCTAAGTTGCTGGATTCTAACATCCGAGTGGATAAGGGGGATGAGTTTTTGAGTCTGGGAGAGAGCACAAAAATCGAGAGTCAGCCAGCACCCCAGCGAGCACCTGCTCCCGAACAACGAGCACCTGCCCCCGAAAAATCTACTATTCATGGTTCTTGGAGTAAGCTGAAAGCTCCAAATCTTGAGTTGAAGACCCTCCCAGCATGGCTCAGATGGTTATTCAGGTTCCGAAAGATTAAAGACAAGAAATGGCCCGGTCCGTTCACAATCAAGAAGGTGAGACCACATGAGGACATAGTGTTGCTGGACATTAAAGGAGGTGAGTTTGACCCTCCTTGAGCCTAGATGGTCTACAAAGTCGAGCTAACGACTTAAAATAAGCGCTTGGTGGGAGGCAACCCACCGGTACGTTTTCTAACCTTTTTCAATTTGATTTCTTTTTCTACTAACTTTGGTTTTAAGTTTTGAGTTTTCAGGTTATGAAAAAAAAAAAAAAAAAAAATTTAGCGTGTACCTGCTCGGTCAAGTTTGAAGACGAAGAAAATTTTCCAGGGAAGTCCTCTGTCGATCGACACTGATCGGAGCTGCGATTCGTAATTTCCAGGAGCTCCTCTGTCGATCGACACTCCTATCCGTCGATCGACACAGGCAGCGAGCACCTGCTCGTTCGCATTCGAGCACCTGCTCGGGTCAGCCAGCCAGAAGGAAGAGGAGGACAGCTGATGGCGAGGACGACGCTACTTCCGGGTGATATCTTCTTTCACCTTCTACTACCATTGTTTAATCCATATTTGCTTTGATTTTATTTCTTGCTTTGAGTCGCCGATCTTTTGAACTTTTTTACACCGGAGACGGTGTGATTTAAGTCCGGGGGAGCGGTTAGTTATTTGAATTTTCGTTGAGTCTGCTTTCTGATTTCAGTTTTTCTTGAGTCTGTTTTATTTTGTTTGGAAATGGAATTATGAACTTGATCTATTGGATTTATTTTTGGACTAGGGATTACTTGTATGACTTAGTTGGCCACGGTTCTGTATCGGAAAAGTTATGGGTAGATATATGGATGGATAAATTTTTCCTAAAGCCCATATTCATCGAAAATTAGGTGGATCCAATATCATCTCAAACCCTTATTTGGTTAATCTTGACTTTTAATTTCTTTTTCAAGGGTTTGATGTTCATTGGGCAAGACTTCTCTCGAACCATACAAGACACCGCAACTCTCCACCAAGTAAACTCTTTACTCTCTAACTCTCCTCTCCTTTAGCAAAGCAACATGTCCAGGTGGCCCAAGGGATTATGCGAATAAGCCCGTGTATCTTTTGGGACTCGCGGAAGGCATGTTGTAAGGGAAACTAAACGATTCGAAGTGAACCAGGGGATGATGCGTAAACCCGTATCTCCTTTGTGACCTCATTTCGATTCGTCCCATAAAAAAAATAAAAAAAAAAAAAAAAAACATAAAATTTTCGAAGTGAGCCAGGGGACGATGCGTAAACCCGTATCTCTTCGCGGTCTTATTTCGATTCAAAAAAAAAAAAAAAAAAAAAAAAAAAAAAAAAAACAAAACGTGCTAACCAATCATTTAACCATTTTTGGGAGAGGATTTGAGTTGAGAAAAAGAGTATACAGGAGAGGGTCTTGGTTAGAAAAGTCGGCACCCCTTGAAACGATTCCCCTTGGGTAAGATCATTGTACTTCATTTTCTTTAATCCTATTTAAGAGATGATATTGAGGATACCGACGTTTTGATGAGTTGTGGGTGATTAAGTTTAGGTTATGAACCCCATGGTTGACTACGATACATGTTCCAAAGCCCGATGACGAAAGTATGAAGTCTAAAATATTTCCAACAAGCGAGTGAATTCCATCTGGTTTTTCAGACGCTTTCCCGTTCTTGATTTTGTTTTGTTTGAGGACAAACAAAGGTCTAGGTCCGGGGGAGTTGATATATTAGGATTTTAGCCTAAGTTACTTATTGTTTTATGTTGCTTTTCGAGTCTTTTTGGTTCTTTTTGGTATCTTTGCAGGTTCTAGGATGCTTTGGAGCATGATTTGGAGCTGCTGGAGCTCTTTGAGGGAAAAGAGAAGAATTGGAGCAAAAAGAAGACTTTTCACCCGACCGAGCACCTGCTCGGTCTGTGCGAGCACCTGCTCGCCCCTTTTACCCAGACCCGAATCTGAGAAGCATTTATTCCTTGAAGCAACCGGCCTTGATAGGGCCCCACTCGCCAGATTCTCCCCTTGATAGCTCAGAAGTATCTCCTAAAGTTACTCCCCTTAGATGATGTTGACTTACCATTTTTAAGAAGATTTGATCCTCCCCTTAATGAGAGATCAAGACTTGGTGCAAATTAAGGAAGATGTTGACTGGATTGGAGGAGATCACGCTGGGAAATTAAAGGAGGATTTGGCCGAGCAAAAATAAGGAGACTTTGATTTGATTTTCAATTCTATTCTATTACTTTCTCTTGTACACTTGAAAAACCTCTCTGTTCTTATTTTATTATTTCTTTCTCTTCTTCCTTTGGCTACGTACTGCTCTCTTTCAGAAAGCTTGATATTGTTGACTTTGGAATTTTTGATTATTCTATTGAAACGTTTGTTTGGTTCCATCGTTGCTTAATTGTCAAGTCTCTGCCTTGGAGAAAATCATTACATTCCGAATCATTCCACAACAATTCCTTACTAGAGAAGAATTCTAAACCCCCTTTCATTTTCCATTTTCCATTATGAATTCTTATCTATTGATTGTTGCATTTGATTTGACCATGTCCGAGTAGTTTCATAACTAAGTTGGGGTGATTTCAATGGTGATTTAGGATCTTAGATGGTTGAGCCAAATAGGGTAATCTTATGTCTTCATCTCTAGGAAGTCTTAACGCTTAGGCTAAATTGATCACTTAGTCTATGATCTCTAGGTTTAATCTATTCACCGAAAATGATATAGGTTGCTAGAATTACCATTGATGAGCATTCGGTGGTAACCAAAACGCCATTGATCGTTGCCATCAAGTGTGAACATATCGAACCATTGCATTAAGGCTTGTTTACTTCATTACTAAATCCACTCGGAAGTTTAGGTATTTAGGTTGTAGACAAAGATATTGATACACCGCCGAAAGCGGGGCAATATTACATTCATGTTTGAGTTCTAGACCGTGTTCAATTAAACCCTGAATAGATGCTCAACCTAAGTATCCGAAATCACCGGAGAATCATCTCGGCTTAGTGCTTTTATCATCTGTTTTTAATCCGATTTTTATTCCAAGCACCTGCTCTATTGCATTGAGCACCTGCTCGTTACCATTTCCAACTATTTAATTTATCTTAGCTTTATTTTAGAACCTATAAATTCATAGTGTAACCTTGGTCTCTGTGGATTCGATACCTCTTATACTACTGCTCTTGTCTGTACACTTGCAGTTTATTTTGGGTTAAAACTCGAGACATCATCAACCCATTTTTCCGATAGTCCCGCAGCCTTTAACATATCTTCAAGAAAGTCCCATCTGATTCGATCATAAGCTTTTTCAAGGTCAAGCTTTAACAACATCCAACCCTTTCTTCCTTTCTTTCGCCGCATAGAGTGAACCGCCTCCTGAACCACCACAATGTTATCCGCACTTAGACGACCTGGAATAAAGCTTGATTGAGTCGGACCAATCAATTTTGAAATAACACTTTTCATCCGTAGAACTATAACCTTAGTAATGATTTTGAATAACACATTACAAAGGCTTATGGGTCGAAATTGAGTGATTCTTTCAGGCTTCCCCACCTTCGGGATCAACACCACCAATGCATCATTCATTCCTGCCTCAAGAATCCCATTCTCAAAGAAATCCAAGACAAACTTTTTGACCGATCCCCCAACAACATCCCAACAATTCTGGTAAAATATAGGTTGAAACCCATCCGGGCCCGGTGCCTTAAACTTCCCCATGCTCTTGATTGCGCACTCTACCTCCAGCTCGGAAAACGGCTTATTCATATTACAAAGCTCCTCACTCGTTAACTTCTCAAACCCAACCTGCGGCAACCCATCAACTACCAAATTCACATCATCCATAGAATAGAGCCTTTTGTAGTAACCCACGGCCAAACTTTCGAGCTCAATTGGATCCAAAATCCACACGTTGTTATCATTTTGCAAGGACTCAATTCTGTTCCGCCGCCGCCGAATAATCGTCGAAGTGTGAAAATACGTTGTATTTCGATCACCATACACAATGTATTTTTCACATGCCTTTTGGAACCAAATGGTTTCTTCTTGTTCCAACACAACATCAAATTCCCTGATTAAATCTGCTTCCTCTGTTAACAATTCGTCTGTCTGGTTCATTTCAATTAACTCTTGGACTCTCTTAATTTCTTTAACCAACTTCTCCTTCCTGACTTGAACATTCCCAAACACGTCCTTGTTCCATTGCTTAAGCTTCTTACGCAGTCCTTTCAGCGCATCCGGTGTGGATAGCGCCGAGTTCCAAGAGTTCACAAGTAACCCCTTAAAACTTTCATGTTGTAACCAAGCAGCCTCAAACCGAAACGGTCTCCTCCGTGGGTCTCCTTGCTGCGCAGGACACAACTGAATCCACAATGGAGTATGGTCAGACGAGAGAAATGGGAGATGAGTAATTGAAGCCTCCTGCCACTTTAGTCTTGCTACTCCATTACATAACACTTGGTCCAGCCTTTTTGCAATATACGTGCTCTCCATACGTCCTCGCCTCCAAGTAAATTTACCTCCTTTAAATCCCATATCTATGAGACTCAAATCATTCATCCATTCACCCAGATAACTTCCCATTCCCTCCAAATCGCTCATCTAACCTGAGAATAGTGTTAAAATCTCCTCCCATGATCATTGGTTCATCGATTCCATTTACCACCAATCTCAACTTATCCCATAACGAACTTCTTCGACTCACCGTCGGAGTTGCGTACACCGCAATAAGGTGCAAAATATCTACACCATCTCCTACTGTTGTGTAGATATATTGATCCGCCGTCTCCACAATCTTTACTGTCCCAATCCCGGATCTCCACAAAAGCCAAATACCACCACTTTGACCCATTGCATCTACCCGAAAAGACCCATCAAAACCCAATCCTTGACATATTCTCCTTGCGTTCTCCCCACCTGCGTGTGTCTCAAAGAGCGCAAGAACATCCGTATTGTATCTCTTCAACATACACCGAATCGACCGACGAAAGTTGGGTTTATTCGCCCCCGGAAATTCCAGAATAAACAATTCATCATAAAGATTAGATTCATCAAATGAACTACCGGGGAAGCTTGTCATGCTACCACCAATTCCATCTCTCCATCTCCACCTTAAACGAATTACAAGTGCCTAACATTAACATCCCATATATACAATCCAAAATTAAATATTTTTTTTTCTTAAATTAAAGATTTATGTTTGCCTTACCATAAAATAACATAAGAAATCTTTTGTTTTCCTTCTTTGGTCAAAATATCATTCCATATAGTCTGTTTTTGGCACAAATTATTGTTGGGGTCGGTTTTCACCCGTTCAACAGTTAACGTTCAAAATCAAGCAAGCATACCAAGAAATGGTCTTTCAGACTCTCAACGAACAAGGCAGAGAAAAGCACCTAAGTCTTATTGCGAAGAGAAGCAAGTGATCGTGGAGTGAGGCGAAGCATGATCGGACTGGCACTGTGAACCGACCACAGGCTCGGCTCTGTGGACCGACCACAGGGTCGGCACTGTGGACCGACCACAGGGTCGGCTCTGTGGACCGACCACAGGGTCGGCACTGTGGACCGACCACAGGGTCAGCTCGGTCACCTATCCTATCTTCAGCCCAACGCAGTCTCTGATCCATTAACACAAATGAAGCCTGAAGCCCGGTCCAGATGCGAAGCCCACTCCAACATGACCGACTCAAGCAATGCGATTCCGTGAAGACTTAGGGAGCGGAACCATCTTAGATGTAGTATATATATCTCATTGTAAAAACCCTAAAGGGGATCCGCAACTTCACACACAAACTCTGTACTCAAACTTTACACAGCAATAAACACAACGTTTTCTCAATCTCTTGTAACCCTAGTTAACTTAGAATTCTCTATCTCCTCAAAACCCTTACAAATTTTAGTTGTGTTGGTTTCGACCCCCACATATTAATATCAAAATCGTATGTAATGAATAAAAAATGTGAGTATAAATACCCAACACATATACACTGTAATACATCACCAAAAAACAAATTAAAATGAACAATCTCATCATCTTTTCGATCATTTTAGGCTGATGCATTGGCTTAAGCAATAGTTTCCACACGATAGGAGAAAGCAAAGTCGTGATAAGCAACCAATTGGAGCATAGCAAACTCCTCAAGGTTCATTGTAAATCCGCAGACGACGATCTTGGAGAGCAAAACTTGAAAATCGGCCAAGATTACGAGTTTACTTTTAGTGATAATATTTGGCAAACAACTCTTTTCTCATGTAAAATGGATCAAGGTCCTCATTTCAAGCATCACCAAGAGTTTGTTGCGTATGAGACTTCTTGGAGCAAAGCTCTTGAAGCCTCTTGTAAGTGGATTGCTAGAGAAGATGGAATCTACTTTTCTCTAGATGGAAGCGCTCCTGCAAACAAATATAAATGGGATGGTCCTCACTTCCTGAAAAAATAAGATTTTTATTTATATGTTTTGTATCGTATATGATGAAGAATATATAAGATCAATAAATAATTTGTAGATGAAAAATAATAATGTTATGATCAAGGGCTAGATGCAATTCATCAGCCGATTCTTGTATCTCCGTGATTGTTCTTTAACAATCAATTCCGATGCCATTTAAATACCGAGTTGTCCCTATATTTTCTTTTAAATGAAATCAATTTTTTCGTTTATTAAGATTCGATCTCGTTTTCCCTATTTTCAAAGATGAGGAATTTATATTGTCCATGATATGTTCTCTTTAAGAATAAAAAATGTATGAGTTCTGGTCGATAACTCTTTAATCAATCGCGTTTGATCTAATATATGGAAAACGTTGGTAAAAAAAAACTCTTTGACCAATTTTTACCAAAAACACCGAAAACAACGATCCACAAGTGTGTGTATGTTATTTGTTGTACAAAAATGTAAATGAAAAAAGGAAGTGTCTGTGTGGCTTGCATGCACGACCATGTGTCAACCCCTTCGTTTGAGTCTTCATGAGTTACTTTTCATACAGGTCATTCGAAATCAATTAGGAGTTAGGACACACTGAAAATTTTAACACACGTTTAGACGAATCTTGCAACTTTATTGAAAGAAAGATTTGTTTTTGTGTGTGTTTGCATTTGAGTTTATTTTTACATTTCTATGTTACAAAATGATTGACTTTTCTAATGAAATTATTGGAGATATCTTGGGGAGCAAGACGTGTAGCTTGCGGACCAAGTGTTGTGGGCATCAAAACCAGTCTATAAAGTGAAGCCCGCAAAACTTGTCTATGAAGTGAAGTCCGCGAAGCTTAAATAGAAGATATCTCCAATATTGATGCCCACAACACTTGGTCCGCAAGCTACACGTCTTGCTCCCCAAGATATCTCCAATAGAAATCACGAAATTTTAGTTTCAAATCATGATTGTTTTGAATTGTAAATACAAAATATAAAACACAAGGAGAAACTCCATTTGCATTTACACTAATATCTTATGAAGAAGGTAAAGCTATCCGTGTTTTGAAAATATTAAATCGAAAAACCAAAAAACCAAAAAACATCTTTTGGACAACAACTCTTTTCAAAAAAGTAAGGCGACCGTTTGTGGATCTAGTGAGTAACCAAGTCATCATAGTTTCCCAAGAGTGAAAGGAATTAAAAGGTAAATCTAACCGATGAAGGATCTTTTCCCATATGAGCATGGAGAAGTTGCATTGAACAAACAGGTGGTCTCGAGTTTCCTCCCTACTAGAGCAGAAGGTGCACCTCGGATCAGTGATAACTCCCCAGTTTTGAAGCCTTAGTTTAACCGGGAGACGATCAAGGTTTGCCGTCCAGAAAGTGAAAGAGTGTTTGGGCACTCCAAGTTTGCACCACACCGCCTTAAACCATGATTTAATCTGCGCAAAAGGTCTTAGAGACTCCCAAGTCTTCTTGGTGGAGAAATCATGGGACATGTTTGAGTCTTTGTCCCAAGAGTAAACATCACTTCCCATATTAGTATCCAGAGGAATGGTGCTTCTTAGGAGGTCATGGACATTTCGGATTAGACAGCTTCTTGACCTAGAGGGAGCGGACCAATCACGGGCATTAACAGCCTCCCTCATCGTACTCTGAGATGAGATTCCCATTACTCTCGGTCCTAAGTCTCCTCAATAAGATAGCCTAAAGAAGACCACTTATCAAACCAAAATCTTGCCGAATTTCCATCTTTCACATCACAACTGAGCATAGACTTTGTTGTACATTTCAAAGAGAGAAGAAACTTCCAAATCCAAAAGTCGCATTGCTTATGATCTGCGGACCAAAAACAAGTTCTTTTGAGTTTATGCTCCTTGACCCAAGCAACCCACAAGGATCCACTGTTTGAAAAAAGAAGCCAAATCAATCTAAGATTGAGCACTCTGTTCCAAATCAGAAAATTTCGGAGTCCTAAGCCACCATCTGCCTTTGGTAAACAAATAGCTTTCCAAGAGACTTTCACCATTCCCTTTTTCCCTATCTCCCCAGACCATAAGAAAGAAGAACAAAGCTTCTCAATATCCATAAAAAAGAAGAACAAACCAAGCAACGGTGTATGGTTTGTGGAAAGAGCGAAACAGCAGGATCCACAACAACATCTCTCTAACCGTGGAGGCCATCTTCTTGCAGATTGATAGATAAGAGATATCTTACTCGCTAGACGATTTCGAAGACAAGCATGTGGTCTTCTTTCTCATTGGTCACGTCTTAGTTAAATTTTTTCCTGCCTTGTTGCTCTAAATTTAAACTTCTAGGCTTTTTATCTTTTTTTTTTCGGCCATAGGAGTTTCTAAGCTTTATAGCTCTTGTATTAAAATGTAATAATATTCACATTTTATCAAAAAAAGAAAAAACATCTTTTGAATTATTGAGATTTATGTCAACTTTTGAAACACCACATTATATGTTTTGTTTTGAGAAGTTTGCTACAAAGTCCCAAAATTCAAAAAAAAATAGTACAAACTTCAAGTTTTAAAAACTTCATTGCTTATATCTTTGTCTTCAGGTTTTAAAAACTTCAGGTTTTTTTGCAACTTTATGAATTATAATTTTTTTAAAAGGTTATTTCACAAATTCACCCTTTATTTTGTTTGAAGATCTGCCGGTCACGTCCAAAAAAAAAAATCTGCCGGTCATTAATTTCAAATCTCGAATGGTTTGATTAAAGAAGTAACACAAAATTTAAGTCATGATTAAGATCTGCCGGTCATTAATTTTCCTTATCTATATATATAAAGTTAGTTTTGCTCTCTTCTCCTTAAGACACCTCATCATCCACATCACATTTTTTTTTTTCATTTTTATTATTTAAAATTTAATATACATATTAGTTAACAATTATAGATATGGTTTTAACATTAGAAAAAGAATTTGAAAAGTCATAATGTTCAATTAGGTTAACCTTTAACTAGATTAATAACATATTCAATATATTTGGTTATACTGATATATTGTACATTTCATATATCTTCAATTAGGTAGAATTATATTTGCAAATTTTACAAAAAAACTAAATTATCAAAAAGGTCATAACAATTTACAAATAACTTCACCTACTACAAAAAGGTCATACAACAAAAACATAAGTTGCTACATCTTACAACTAATTCCAATAAAAATTTGAAGGTATCCTTAAAACAATAACGAAAATTATACATAACAAAAGTGAAAAAATTAAAAGAGAAACTATTGTTTTCAGAAAAATATTAAAGTATTTACAAAAAAAAATATATAAATGTAAATAATTAAGAACGTTGTGTTTTGTAATTTTATTTTGATCAACAAAGAAATTTTAAATACAACTATAAGTAGAGGGGAAATATATGTTATAAGAAATCACAAAAAATTTTAAAAAAATGATGGAAGGTGTAATTAATATTTTAGCTACAACATGCGGTGAAAATTTAAAGTATGGATATTCCACATACTTTTTTAAGATTGAATATTTTGAGATATAAGATTTTTAAAAAATTTTATAAATAACATGTTTGTAAGAAGATATTTTAACAATAATATATTTGCAAAAAACAATTCAAAAGTGGCAGTTTTGAAATTATCCCAAAAAACAAACAAATTGATTTATAAATATGTGCCTCAAAAAACAATCTAAGCTTCAAAAATTAAATACTATTGTGTTTTGTGATTTGTATTTTCTTTTGTCAAACAAACATTTAGTTATAGGAAATTCACACTATTGGTTATCTAAAATGTAGGTAAATTGTTTTATCATTTTCTTTTTAACTCAAAGAGAAAATATATATGTCAATATAAGAGCATGATGAAATAAAAGTTCTAAAACTTCACTTAATAGGACGAGAAAAAATATCATGTGTTGTTAGTCCAATCAATATATTGGAAAGTATAGAGAATAATTACTAAGTTGATGTATGAAACACTCACACATATTTTAACCTTAAAAATACATTGTATTTATAACTTTAAATAACTAAGTTTTTGATTAACCAATAGTTTTATATTAGCAATGTTACTAATCAAATTTCATAATAAAAAATGTCTAAAAACAAAAACAATATAATGAATAGAAAATAAACGATAAATTTTAAAATAATAGAATATTAAAAGTATCATAATTTATATATAAGATATATGAAATATATGATATTTTATGTATTTAGCTACAAAGTTTTAAGTGACAAAAAAAAACCTAACAAAGTTTAAAACAATGAAATACATTTTCAAATAGTAATCATTAATGTTCAAATGGTTAAAAATCACCTCATAGTTTCATATTCATACAATATTATATAGTTAAGAAAAAAAAATACTAATTCATTTCAAACCAATCAATATTTTTTATTTATAAAACATTGCTAATTGTTTTAAAACATAATAATCAAACTATTTGTTTTCAAATGTAACAAAATTGTAAAATAAATACTCGCGCGAAGCGCTAGCCAATTCTAGTTTCTTAAAAGGAAAACTCTTTCCTTTTACAAGTACCTAACATCCCATGTAATCCAAAATAATATATCTTTTTTCTCAAATTAAAGATTTATGTTTTATCTCAGATTGCCTTACCATAAAATAACATTAAGAAATATTTTGTTTTCCTTCTTTGGTCATAATATCATTCAATATAACCTACTTTCTTGCAAAAATCATTAATATCAAAATCGTATTTAATAAATAAAAATCCTATATATATTAATTGAAGAGACACTAAAAATTAAAAATCCTAGGTGTCGTTCAAAGAGAGTCTTAAAAAACATATTAATTTTAGGTGTCATTCAAAGAGGATCTTAAGGAACACATTAATTAAATCAAACAATCAAAACATTTCAATTTGGCATGGTGGAAATATCTACATATTTCAATATTTCTAATATATATGTGGTATTGATGGCAAAAATATATACTTACCAAATTTATTACCATACCAGAAAACTCAAACCAATTCAATTATTAGTATTTTGGTTAGAGATAAAGTTGGGTTTAAACATATTTTATAGAGTTATTGAAAAACATTTGTTTTTTAAATATAAGATGTATATCACTCGATTACATTCTTTGTCATACATTATAAGATAATGTTTCACTTTTTAGTTTCGTTATTGTAAATCAATTTCTTTTATTTTTATATTTTGTAAACACTTAAAACGTAAAACCTATTACATATTAAGACACTCAAGATTCAAAAATCGATCGAATAATTTTTTTAGTGGACATAATTATTTATCTAATATTGTTTTGGTATTCATGATGTAAAACAATATATTTTTATTCTACAATAAACTGAAATTTATATTTCCACGCTTGGCGTGGGTCAAAATCTAGTATATTCGTATATGAGTATAAATACCCAACACATATACATTGTAATACATCACCAAAAAACAAATTAAATGAACAATCTCATCATCTCTTCGACCATTTTAGGCCTATGCATTGGCTTAAGCAATGGTTTCCACACGGTACCATTTAACAAAATCGTGACAGTACCATTTGACAAAGTCGTGATAAGCAACCAATTGGAGCATAGAAAACTTCTCAAGGTTCATTGTAAGGCCAACAACGAGGATCCTGGTGAGAAAATCTTGAAAATCGGCGAAGAGTACGAGTTTTCTTTTATTGAAAGTGTATGGCAAACGATTCGTTTGATCTCATGTAAATTGGATCAAGGTCCTAATTTCAAGCATCACCAAGAGTTTGTGGCGTATGATGCTAAGAAAGCTTTTGCAACCTCTTGTAAATGGATTGCTAGAGAAGATGGAATCTACTATTCTCTAGATAAAAGCCCTCCTGCAAAGAAATATAACTGGGATAGTCCTCACTTCCTGAAAAAATAAGTTTTTTATTCATATGTATTGTATCGTATATGATGATCAATAAATAATTTTTAGATGAAGAATATATAAGATCAATAAATAATTTTTAGATGAAAAATAATAATGTTCTGATTAAGGGCTAAATGCACTTCATCAGCCGGTTCTTGTATCTCCGTGATTGTTCTTTAACAATCAATTCCGATGCCATTTTTTTTTGTCAACATTGAGCCACTACTGGCCGGCCCATTAACCTAATTTCTACATTAAGTCGGTAGAGACACTCTATCCTGGATGTGACGATACATGCTCTCACTGGACTTACCTCTTGCCACTAGACTAAGGTCACTTCACATTCCGATGCCATTTAAATACCGAGTTGTCCCTATATTTTCTTTTGAATGAAATCCATTTTTTCGTTTGTTAAGATTCGATCTCGTTTTCCCTATTTTGAAAGATGAGGAATTTATATTGTCCTCTTTAAGAATAAAAAATGTATGAGTTCTGGTCGATAACTCTTTAATCAATCGCGTTTGATCTAATATATGGAAAACGTTGGTAAATAAAAAAAAAAAAAAAAACTCTTTGACCATTAATTTTTACCAAAAACACCGAAAAAAAGGATCCACAAGTGTGTGTATGTTATTTGTTGTACAAAAATGTAAATGAAAAAAGGAAGTGTGGCTTGCATGCACGACCATGTGTCAACCCCTTCGTTTGATTCTTCGTGAGTTACTTTTCATACAGGTCATTCGAAATCAGTTAGGACACACTGAAATTTTTAACACACGTTTAGACGAATCTTGCAACTTTATTGAAAGAAATATCTGTTTTGTGTGTGTGTGTGTGTGTGTGTGTATGTGTTTGCATTTGAGTTTATTTTTAACATTTGTATGTTACAAAATGATTGACTTTTCTAATGAAATCACGAAATTTTAGTTTCAAATCATTATTGTTTTGAATTGTAAATACAAAATATAAAACAGAAGGAGAAACTCCATTTGCATTTACACTAATATCTTATGAAGAAGGTAAAGCTATCCGTGTTTTGAAAATATTAAATCGGAAAACCAACGAACCAAATCATCTTTTGAATTATTGAGATTTATGCAACTTTTGAAACACCACATTATATGTTTTGTTTTCAGAAGTTTGTTACAAAATCCCAAAATTCAAAAAAAAAAAGTACAAACTTCAGGTTTTAAAAACTTCATTGCTTATGTCTTAGTAAGAGTTGAAACTTGAAGCATCACGTCGTACCCAAAAAACTTGTTTTTGTGATATTTTATGAAAATTTTCTAAGATTTATTAAAGGGTTAATTTGGTTAATAACCAAAAAAAAATTAATAATTAGGTAAGTAACCAAAATGGGGTATGTGTCATAATCATATCCATCAAAATTAGGGTAATTGGTTATATTTTTAGTTATAGTTTTTTTTTATGGTTATTGATCCTAATTTCCCTTTATTAAATTAGTTAAAATCTTCTCATTTCAACTTAAATTAATCAAAATAACCATTTCAATTGAGATTTTGTAATTTAAATTTTTAACAGGGTCTATTATGATAGAATGAGTAGTTATATAAATATCTAACAGAGATGTAAACAAACTCAAGGACCAAAGTCTTTTTTTTTTTTCCGTCTAATGAAATTTCATTCCACTTGTAATTTTACAATGTGCATTTGATAATATATCCTTGAGATGCAACTCTTGCATTTTTTGCTAAATGATCAACACATACATTGGCTTGACGAGAGATTTGCAAGAATTTGAAATTACAAGACTTAGCTATTTTGATGATATCACTTATTTGCACAATGTGAGGATGGCTCAATGTGGATTCCTTCTCTTCTCGTTGAAATATTCCTTGCAAGTATCCGTACACCTGCTGACAATCCCCACAGAGAGTAATTTGGTTATAGCCAAGTCTTTGAAGCTCCCGAACTGCAAATCTCAAGGCCTCGACTTCCGCATGTAAAGGTGATTGTGCTGACTGAAAAGACCCTGATGCATACAAACTTGGTTGAGATTGACCATTAAATAACATCCATCCAATGCCTATATTATCATTCCTTGAACTCCAGGACGCATCAACTAAACAGCATTTATCTCCACATTGTTCCAACACTTGATTCAAGGACTTTGGAATTACCGTATGTGATGTGCAAATTACATTAGTAATCCTGCCCTGATCTCCTGATATTTCTTCCATGGATTCCTTCCATTGCTTGAGGTCCTGTAATGCTTTGGTTATGACAGAGGGAATAGGCCATCGTCTGTTGTTGAAAATAACGTCATTTCTGTTCTTCCATAATCTCCAACCTATAAAATAAAACATCAGTAAACCATCTTCTACATTCTTATTTTCCTTGACAAAAGCTTCATAATTTGCATTTAGATCATTAGTACTCACAGCTTCATTACTAATATTATTCACAGGACTCAACTCCCATATTTCTTTACTAACTCGACACTGAAACAAAAAGTGATTTACAGTTTCAATATCATCCCCACAAACTGAGCATATATTATCCTGTAGAATCTTTTTATGCTTTAGTTTTTGAGCTACTGGTAAGGCTTCATGAAGCACTTTCCACCAGAATAGATGCAACTTTGGAGGCAATTTTGACTTCCAAAGAGATCTAAACCCAGAGATAGACAAAGAAGATGATTGACCTTGATTTTCTCTAAGATAGTTATAACCGGACTTAACTGAGTAACTACCCAATCTATTATATAACCAAACAACTCTATCCTGCCCTCCTGTATGAGATGACCAAATTTGTCTAACCAAAGGTACATCAGAAGGATGTATCAAAGTTTGAATCTTCTGCCAATCCCATATTGTTGTCCCAGCTAAAAACAGATCCTTAACCTTTAGCTCAGAATCGAAATGATTGCTTTGTGAAATCGGTGAGCCATAAGGGACTGTTGGAAGCCAAGGGTCTTTCCATACTCTAACTGATTCCCCATTACCTATAGACCATTGAATACCCTTTTTAATCAACTTGTTGCCTTGAAGTATGCTTTTCCAAGCATAACTTGAAGCCCATTTTTGTTTAGCTTCTAGCAAGGTTGTTTTAGGGTAATATTTAGCTTTGTATACTCTAGCTAATAAGGAATCAGGTTGTGTTAACAATCTCCAACTTTGTTTAGCTAAGAGAGCAATGTTAAAATCTCTGAAATCTCTTATGCCTAAGCCCCCTAATTGTTTTGATTGAGTAATTTTATCCCAGGCTAGCCAATGAATTCTATCCTTGTTCTGACAACTAGACCAAAAGAACTTTCTGATTTCAGAGCTAAACCTTTGCAACAATTTCCTTGGAAGCATGAAGCATTGCATACAATAAGTTGGTAAGGTAGTTAAAACAGATTTTATTAAGACTTCTTTCCCAGCAGGTGACAAGAACTTAGAATACCAGCTTTCAACTTTACGAGTCACCCTATCAACTAAGTAAGAGAAAGTATATGTTTTTGCCCTCCCAACATTTTCTGGAAGTCCTAAGTATTTACCAAACCCACCCACTTTCTGAATTTGAGTTAAATGCATAATACTTTGCTTGGTGTCAAGGGGAATACCTTTAGAAAAAGTGATGGCAGACTTGGTAAAGTTGACTTCTTGCCCAAATGCTTCTTTGTACCTCCTGAGAATATTTAAAAGACTCTGACCTTCTTGAATATTTGCTTTGCAGAACAACAAAGAATCATCGGCAAATAGCAGATGCGTAATTACTGGTCTATTCTTGCAAACTTGAAAACCAGAAAAAGAACCCTCTTCTCTTGCCTTTGTTAAAAGATGAGAAAGTGCTTCCGTACATATAATATATAGGTATGGAGAAAGAGGGTCTCCCTGACGAATACCTCTGGTTGGAAATATTGTCTGAGTAGATGTAGTAAGGCACTTCATAATCCATCTGCACCAAATATCAGCAAACCCAAACTTTCGCATAATAGCATCCAGAAAAGACCATTCAACCTTGTCAAATGCCTTACTAATATCAAGTTTTAATGCCATATAAGATTCCTTAAGTCTTCTAGTTTTCAAAGAATGCAACATTTCTTGAGCTATTAAAACATTATCAGTGATTAAACGACCAGTGATAAAAGCAGATTGTTGTTCTGAGACAATGGAGTCAAGAATTAACTTAAGCCTTTCAGCAAGCACCTTAGAAAGAATCTTATAAGCCACATTGCTTAAACTAATAGGCCTGTAATCCTTAATTCCTTGAGGATTTTCTATTTTGGGAATCAGACATATGTGAGTATGATTTAAAGCCAAGTCTAACTCCTCATTTTCCAAGAAATGACGGATAACACTAACCAGGGAATCTTTGATGGTCATCCAATTATCCTTATAAAACCCTGCAGTTAGGCCATCTGGTCCTGGGGATTTGTCTGGATCCATTTGCTGCAATGCCTGATATATCTCCATCTCTGTAACAGGCTTTATCAGTAACTGATTCATTTCATCTGTTACCTTTGACTGCATATGTTGCAAAATATCATTAGAGGTTGCAGTCTGAGATGAAGTAAAAATTGCCGTAAAATAATCTACTATATGCTGATTTATATCCTCCTGATTCATAAGAAACTGTCCAGACTCAGTCATCACAGAGATAATTCTGTTATAAGCTCTTCTCTGCTTAGTCTTAGAATGGAAAAATTTAGTATTCTTATCACCAGCTTTTAACCAGAGAATCCTACTCTTAACTCTCCAATACTCTTCTTCCATTCTATAAGCATGAGTTAACTGTGATCTAATATCCCCAATATACTGGTAATCCAAACATTGCATCTCATATGCTTCGTGCAAATTTTTCTTAAGCTGCTTAATTCTAAGCTCAGTATTGGTAATATTATTTGAACGCCACTGAGACAAACCTTTTTTGCAGGCAGCTAAAGCTTTGCTGAATTCATGGCTTGGATAATGCTGGCATTTCTCTACCCAAATTTGCTTCACCTTGTCTTGAAATTCAGGTTCATGCCTCCATCTACGATCATATTTAAAGAGCTTCTTCATTCTCCATGTACTAGCTTTAGTATGCAAAACAAGAGCTCTATGATCAGAACAATTCCATGGCAATAACTGAACAAATGCAGTTGGATACATATCAAACCATTCACAGTTAGCCATGACCCTATCAATTCTTGTTCTAACTGTATGAGAATATATGTTCCCTACCCATGTAAAACAGCCACCAAATGTTTTTATGTCGTGAAGACCACATCTATTAATCATACTTCGAAAAGAGGAGAATGAATACTCTGACCTGATAACTCCTCCTTCTTTTTCTTCAGCTGACTTGATATCATTAAAATCGCCTATCACCAATCTTGCCATATCTTTATATCTCCCATTTTCAACCTGATCAATCATTTCTTTCCACTGCATATTTCTATATTTAGTGACAGGATTACCATAGATATAACTTACACAAAAGATCTTATCATCATCCACAATGTACATATCAGTTTGATCCATTTTAGGCATAGATATTACGGTTAGCTTAATATGTACATCCCAAAAAATAGCTAACCCTCCTGAAAGCCCATTTGCAGGTAACACAAAAGAGTGGGCAAAACCTAGATCATTACAAAGCCGAGAGACTACATCATATCCATTTTTTGTTTCAGTGAGGAATAGGATGTCAGGTTTAGAAGACTTCCTAACATCCTTAAGGTACTGAATTGTCAGGGCATTCCCCAAACCCTGACAATTCAGATGCATGAGCCTCATGGCTCAGTTGGTGGTTTAAGGACAACCACCAAACCTGTAGTAGCATTTGGGTTTCCTTCAATATCCTCACCAGCAGGACCTTCTGTGATTTCCATCTCCTGACCTTTCAGACTTGCAACTCTCTTAGATGATGAAGCTTGAATCTCCATCTCTTTCTCTGATAGTTTTCTCTTCAAACCCTTTTCACCAGAAGACTGACCTTCTTCCATCTTGCTCTCTTCTGGCATCTTTCCTATGCCTTGTTCCAATAAGTATTCAGATAGTGGAGCCAGCATTGGTGGAATCTCTGCCTGAGTCCCTGAGCTCTCACCAATTTCTTGACCAGAGTTAATTCCATTAATAGCTGCTCTTCTTTCATCTGCATTCATGTATGGATCATTTCCAAGAGACATAAGTGCACCAGCCGTTGAAGTAAGAGTAGATGCTTGAGGGCAGATGTCATAAGCATGACGAAGACTCCCACAGATAGTACAGAACTTCACCAACTTTCTGTACTTAAATGTCAGAACAAAGGGTTCTCGTCCATTCATTAGGTTCACTTTTCTCATCAACGTGATCTTAGAGTCAATATCCATTGCAATCCTAACCCATATTTCTGCAGGCTTGTTTAGGTGAAGAATTGGCTCAATAATCCTAACCTCTTCAACTTGACCAAGCTTAGAACCAATACTCTCTACAATAGACTCCCTTCGATATGCTTCAGGAAGGTTCTCAATTTTCACCCAAAATGGTATGGTTCTTAGAAAGCTTGGAAAATTCCTGTTTGACCATCTATCCACTGTAATCATCCAACCACGGTAGTTGTAGGGGGCATTATCAAGGACCGCCATTAACTGATGCTCTTTGGTGAAATAGAAATTGACTGTGCCATCATCATTGACCCTCGCATCAGTACACCCTTTTTGCTGCCAAGCAGAAAGCAAGACTCTCTTGATACCAGGTGGATTTTGATGAGAGATTGAGTCCTAAGGCCACCAAACAAAGACAATGCTCATTATCGAACCTGATTCTAGCATCGACATGAAGATCCCATGCCTCGAGATCCGAGCCAAGTTGCAAATCTTGTAACTGATCCCAAATTGCTCTTTGAGAATCCATTATAGTACTGAGACTAGAAGAATCGAGATGAAACAAAGTGATTTTAGCAAGAAAAACGAAAAGATTTGAGCAAGAAATGATCAAAAGAGGATCGATTTCTTGAAGCTTGATAATCGCCTAGAACGTTCTCGACGAAGGTTCCATTCTCTCATGGACAAAGTCTAAATACATAGATATTTGAAGAACAAACGGTCAAGAACATCTGGACCCGTGGAAAAAAATCAATCGGAGAAGAAGAAGAAGAATGGCACTGTCACTGACACCGACGGCGAAAACTTCCGTTCACCTTCTCCATTCCACCTCCGTCGGGATTCCTCAGATCTTCGCCGTTGATTTCCGTCTTCAATCGCCGTTTCGACGGCCGGTATCGTCAATCTCTAACTTCAATCGAAGCGAATCGCTTCGTTGCTTCTGTTCGTCGTCTTCCTCTGCTTCTCCTATGTCTCTCGATTTCTCCACTCCGAATTCTCAGGTTCGCTGGGTTACGAAATTTGTTCTTAATTTTGTGTGTTTGATGAGAATTATTGACCGATCGTGTTGCTATTTTTGTTTGAAATTGTGATCAGTTTCTTGATTGTTTACTCTATTCAAGAGCGTATTGGGTTACCCAAGGCGTAATCGCCTGGAATTTGGATGATGTTAGTGAAGGGTCTTGTTACTTGTATGCGAGCAAACTTGCTGGTTTATCATTCACTGAAGATGGAATCTATGGTGCTTACTCTTATCTCTACTCTCTGTGAAGGTTTTTTTTAGTTTAATGTTTAATCAAATTTCATTGGATTTTTTCAGGTTATGATTTAAGAATCAAGCTTGGAGCTGAATCTGGGTCACTTCCTACAAATGTTAGTTGTGTATTCTCTGCTTTGTATTTGCTTCATAAGAGTATTTTTTTTCTCAAAAGTGGAAGTGTTGATTTCAGGTGATTGAGAAGTTTCCACATATTAGGAATTACAAACCGTTTAAAGTTCCTTCTGATTTGGATGTCAGGGATCTTGTCAAAAGCCAATTAGCTGTTGTTTGCTTTGATGGTAACAGTTTTTCTGTCGTTTCCTTGCTTGTTTAGAAGAAGACTATTAAGACTGAATTATATAGTGGTTGTTTAATTTTCTATAGCGGAAGGACGGATGATTCAGGGAACCGGATTGCAATTGCCTGGCGTCCTGGATGAATTGTTCTCGTATGACGGTCCTTTAGGTGCACATTTTACACCAGAAGGTGTCTCTCTGCACCTATGGGCTCCCACTGCTCAAGTATGATGCTCATGTTGGAAAATGTTAATGTTGTTGCCTTTTGTTAAACCTGCCTTAAACATAATTAACTCTTTTTATGTGCTCATTTGTTCATTTAAGTAGGCAGTTTCTGTTTGCATCTACAAAAACCCACTTGATAAGAGTCCGACGGAATTCTCTTCACTCGACGAGGCAAATGGTGTCTGGAGCATTAAAGGAGCTAGTAGTTGGGAAGGATGCTATTATGTGTATAAGGTTCAAGTCTACCATCCAAGCACTTTGAAAGTGGAAACATGCTATGCAAATGATCCTTATGCACGGGGGTATGGTATATTTCAACTGGCTACAAGGCATATGTCCCAGTATAATTCTGTGTCCAAATGAGTCATAAATGGTTCTGTATTTTCTCAACCAGGCTTTCAGGAGATGGTAGCAAGACTTTTCTGGTTAATCTTAATTCTGATGATCTAAAACCTGAAGGATGGGACAGATTAGCTGATAAGAAGCCTTGCCTAAGATCCTTTTCAGATATAAGTATTTATGAGCTGCATGTGAGAGATTTCAGGTAATTAGACTCTATTTCCAGATTCATGGTTTGCTTCTGCCTAACCAAAATTATGCTTGTGACAATTGACTTTTAAGTTTTAACTATGTGGTAAACTTCGTCGAATCGTTGAATCACATTATTGAAAGTGTGGAGTCGTTTTACTTTGCTCATGCAGGTTACCCTTTTCTACTCGCTTATCTAATTTTCACCTGCTGTTTTAGTGCCAATGATGAGACCGTCAGGCCTGAAAGTCGTGGTGGATATCTGGCTTTCACTTTAAAGGTGCAACTATCTTTGTCCATGTGCATAACTTTCTCATCTTATTTGATATGTGCTCTGTGAATTCACATGTTTTACTGGCGACCCCAAATTTTTGCTGGACTTCTAATTTTTCTGACGCACGCGCTGCTCTGCTTCATCGTGTTTTGTTTCATACCTCATTCGATCTGTTGGCAGGATTCTGCAGGTGTGAATCATCTGCAGAAATTATCAGAGGCAGGTCTTACCCATCTACATCTTCTTCCAACATTTCAGTTTGGTGATGTTGATGATGAGAAGGAGAATTGGAAGTCTGTAGGTAAGATATCTTTGATTCTCAATCGCACCCTTAGTATATTGCATGCGATTTTATGCTTGTGGTGCATTTCTTTTCTTGAAAATCTAAGGCGTTATATATTGCACTCAGGATAGAGCTTAAAAGCCGGCAGGAAAAGTAACAAAGTCGTCTATCTGTATCTGGATTTTACTGTGCACATAACTATGAGCTTTTTTGTATTGTAGACACCAGTCTGCTGGAAGGATTACCACCTGATTCAACTGAGGCACAAGAGCTTATTACAGAAATCCAGAATGATGATGGCTATAACTGGGGGTAGTTTGTTATACACAAGGTACTCCATTCATTATGAAGCAATCACCTTCATCACAAGTTTCCTGTTTTGTGAAGGTATAATCCTGTGCTTTGGGGAGTCCCAAAAGGGAGCTATGCTAGTGATCCAACTGGTCCAAACCGTATAATTGAATTTAGAAAGATGGTTCAGGTTTGGATTTTTTTTCAGATTTGAATATTGAAAGTTGGTTAAGAAGTGTATACTGGTGATTTGGAACACTTATTAGCTCATGGAAAGCTAAAACTTGTAGTGATTCATACAAGGTCTTGATGATTTCATGGTAAACCTTCACGCCATTTTTGAGTTTGCTCATTATGATACTTCTCTTGGCAGGCTCTTAATTGTATGGATCTTAATGTCGTCTTAGACGTTGTTTACAACCACTTGCATGCAAGTGAGCCACACGACAAAGAGTCTGTCCTTGACAAGGTGAGCACCTAACTAAGATTTTTATAACTTTCAGTCTGATAATTAACTGTCTAGCCTGAATTCTCAATCTATTTTCCATGACAAAATGTATTTGCTTAGATAGTTCCAGGTTACTATTTGAGAAGGAACAATGATGGTTTTATTGAAAACAGTACATGCGTAAACAATACAGCCAGCGAGCATTATATGGTTGACCGTCTGATAAGGGATGATCTATTAAATTGGGTTGTTAACTACAAGGTACACGCTTGTCATCTTCTTATGTCTTTCAACCCTTGATCTGCTGGCCATGACAAGGTTTATTGTACACTGCGTAAATTACAAAACCCTTCTCCTGTATATTCCGGCTGCCTGATCATGTGTTAATGACTTGATTCTGTCAGGTTGATGGATTCCGTTTTGATCTTATGGGTCATTTAATGAAAGCTACAATGGTAAGCAGCTTATTACTCTTTGCAGGTTTTATGTGTATTGACAGTTATCTGAAGTGCTCTTCAGAAGTTAGTATGCGATTTCATTAGGATGTTGTAATCTTACAATAGCTTTGTATGTGAATTGTATTTATCTACGTTCCTTAGGTAAAAGCGAATGCTGCAATTGGTAGCTTGAAAAAGGAAACAGATGGAGTTGATGGTTCAAGAGTATATCTGTAAGTCTTGGCTCTATATTAACGTACGTGCAAGTTTTTCCAATATTCATTGCGTTTTTTGTTTCTTCTTGTGAAATAATTCTTGGCCATATCATCACATGTGCTATGTATTCATCAGATATGGCGAAGGATGGAACTTCGGTGAAGTTGCTCAAAATGGACGTGGAATAAATGCTTCACAGTGCAACTTCGGCGGAACTGGAATTGGAAGGTTTGAAATTCTTTAAGATGGACATCTTGTTACTTTCTTCAACGATTGTGCAACATTTCTCTGATTCCTATTGTTTTACCTTGACTATTTAATTCTCTTGTTCAGTTTTAATGACCGTATACGAGATGCAACTCTTGGGGGATCCCCATTTGGCCATCCTCTTCAACAAGGATTCATTACAGGTTTATTGTTGCAGGTACTTTGGATTTTATATGTGCAGTTAACAAGGTTCAAAGAAAGAAAAAAGTATTAGACCACTTCATCACATACACATATTCCATGATTATACCAGCAATACATGTTCATATTTTTTTTCAGAATAAACGAATCCCTTGTTTTTCAGTGGGTAATTCATTATTTCAATTAGAGATACATAAGAAATATGTAATTTTTCTTCTCTTTACTTCCTTACAATTTCTATTCTGAACAGCCTAATGGTCATGGCCATGGTTCCGAAGCTAACCAGGAACTAATGCTTTCTACTGCAAAGGATCATATCCAGGTAAGTCATGGCTGTAAGATATCATATGCAGAACAGTAATCATATTGTCCCGATCAAGGCCTATGGATATCTTGTAGCTGACATATTAATATTTTTCCTTCCGTTATGGATTAGATTGGCATGGCAGCAAATTTATAGGATTATGTACTAACCAATCACGAAGGAAAGGAGGTACATAAGTAGATGCACTTTATTATTTAGCCATTTACAAAGGATTTTTCCTACCCTTTAATGATTTATGGATCTCGTTTAATAGGTGAAGGGATCAGAGGTTTTATTGCATGATGCTACACCTGTTGCATATGCTTCACAGCCTACAGAAACTGTACGCAATTTCATTTCTACTTCTTGCATCCTTTAGGTTAATCAAGCATTGATGAATCCTAATTGTGATGCATATGTACTGAATTGTATGAATTGTTGATCAATGTAGCTACTTTCCTTTGACTTTAAACTGACAGATGTGAATATTACCTCAGCTTTTGAATCTGTGATTCATACCAGCATTTTCATATGGTTTTCAGATTAACTACGTCTCTGCTCATGACAATGAAACCCTCTTTGACATCATCAGTTTGAAAGTAAAAGAGAATATGCTTTTTGAACCTTAATGGAGACATCTGTACACTAAATTGTTCAGTTCAGTGTTTTGTGTATCTTGTACATCAACTTTCCTACTTAAGGGTATATGTAGACTGATTTCTGCTTTGTCTACCGTTTTCTTGCAGACGCCGATGGAAATATCTGTCGATGAAAGGTGTCGAATAAATCATTTGGCATCAAGTATGATTGCCCTCTCTCAGGTTTCATACTATCTCCCAAACTAAACTTAGAGTACGCTTGTAGACTAAGGGATTGCAGAGTATGGCTAGTAGAGATATAATCTTGAATCTTTATGCCGAGTTTATTTTCTTGTGTGGCTCATTATCTTAAACTAAAGTTTAATATGTTGTATACTGCATGTGAAGGGTATACCATTCTTCCATGCTGGGGACGAGATTCTACGCTCAAAATCACTTGATCGTGATTCCTACAACTCCGGTGACTGGTTCAATAGGTTTGCCTTTGTGCTCATGTACTCAACATTTCTTCTGATAATATATTTCACTCGCTGATTGACATGAATGGTAACAAGTTTAGGCTAGACTTCAGCTACAATTCCAACAATTGGGGTGTTGGACTTCCTCCCAAAGGCAAAAACGAACACAGTTGGCCACTGTAAGCACCAACTTGATCGCCGTTAATATATATTGATTACTTATAAAAGTATATAGACATTACAGGTTTCTGAAACTAGTCACCTTGTGCTAAATATGTCTCCAGGATTAAACCGAGGTTGCAGGATCCATCATTTAAGCCTCAGAGACACCACATAATTGCTACACTCCACAATTTCTTAGATTTGTTACGCATCAGATACTCGTCACCGCTCTTTCGTTTAGATTCATCAAAGGCTATCCAGGTCTTGATGACTACTGTTTTATAATTCTCTTCACTATGTTCTCTGAAAGCTCGTATATTAGTGGACTGATATGACCTCTCTGTTTTTTTTTGCAGGAGCGAGTGCGATTTCATAATACAGGCCCCTCATCAATTCCCGGTGCCATTGTCATGAGCATTGAAGATGATCACAAAGGCATCCCATATGTAACTCATATTGATCCAATGTAAGTAAAACAACAACACGATCCACAAATCTTTCAAAGCTATAGTTCGGTAACGATACTACCACTGGTACAGCTACTCCTTCATTGTGGTCATCTTCAATGCACGCCCGTCTGAGTTGTCATTTCTCTGTCCCGTTCTAAAAGATAGAAACCTCGAATTACATCCGGTACAGGTAAATTTGCGCATTACAGAAATATAACATTATCATAAGCTTTCGCCTTTCGGTAGTGTTGTGTATTAAAAAAAAGTTTAGGCTCTCCTCCTGATGAACTGTTTATTATCACAGGTGATGTCAGGCGATGAAATAGTCAAGAAATCAGTGTATGACGCGTTTTCCGGCAGCTTCACTATACCTGCAAGAACAACGACGGTGTTTGTTGAATTGCGGAATGGTTGAAGCTACTATTATTTTTTAATCAAAAACAGGTAAGCCATAAATTGCTCGGTCCCATAATATTCTGTCAATTTCAACAACATGGCTTTGTTCTTAGAATAATGCCCTGAGTTTCACTTTGCTGCAATGCTGGTTATGTTCCAATAATGGTGGTGTCGTATGAAACAAGACATAGCAGCATGTTAATGTATTATTCAGTATATACATTTGCTTTGAATCATAATCTTACCATCGTTTAAGCCTTATTGTGTTGATTATGGATGGAAATCCAAGTCTGAAAATCTAAGCAAAATTTTGTTCCAAGTTATTTACTATATCTAAAAAATGGATTAAAAAAAAGAAAAAAGAAACGTTACGTACACGGAAACTAGGTTTTGAGTGGGATTTATATATGTGAACGTGTTTCAGATTTAGAGAGGATTACGCCGCAATCATATATATAGTACTTTCGATCTAAACATTCACTCCATGTATAACCAAACATAAAATATATCAAGAGTATCGCATGCCTTTACCATTAGTTTTATCTTTTTAGTTGCAAAATTCGGGTTTTACGAACACATGTACAAATAAACTTTTTGGAAAAATATTATTGAGAATATTATGGGATGCCATACTTATTCTTCATGATCTTCTCTGTTTTCCTACTTTACAACCAAACGCGATTTTGCTTTGCCTTTGATTCTCTATCTTTGATTAGAGATACGATATAAATCACATAATCATATACGAGCTTCCAAAGCATCAAGAATTTTGCAACAATAAGAAAAGGAAAAAAAATTACTACTCTTTGTCTCTTACAAAACACTCATAGTTCTAATTTCTATCTTCTTCTTATTGTTTTATCCATCTCATTACTATCTTGTTAAACGCTAATTAATTACGGAAATAATCTTCTAATTCATTCTAACATGTTCTACATAAAGATTAGCTAGATAGTACTGTTTTGCAACAACTCCGCGTGTTTCACGTTTAAGGTATGTCCCACGGCCTCTATAAATAAGTTTATGATCAATTCCCCCCCTTAAACCACATAATATATTGCAATACTCGTTTTAAAATAAAATATTTTCTTGAATAGTGCAAGAAATGGATTCAAGATTCATATATTCCATAAGGTTCTTCTCTCCATTTCATCTTCTTCAAATCATATAATTTTGTGCAATATGTTGATTTGACATAGATGCATGCATATATGCATGGTTATGAGTATATCTATACATTTTTATAAATGTAACGCAGGTGCAATGGTAAGAGTGATAATGAGAACAATAATGGCCATGAAGAGAAAAGTTTTGAGAGTGTTCTAAGTATGAGTGGAGGAGATGGAGAAAACAGTTACTCTACCAATTCTCTTCTTCAGGTTCTTTCATCTACGATAAATTTCATTTTTGTAAAACAATCTTTGATTAATTTTTTTGTTTTGTTCGGTTTTAGATTTAAAATAATATAAAAATTAAAGTGATTATGTTAAGTAATTTATGTAATTAACATTATTGATTGTATATGGTTGGTTGCTGGATTTAGTTTGTTTCATATATTTTTTATTTTTTTTATTTGTTTTTCAGAGAAGAGTGTTATCAAAGGCTAAGCATGTCTTGGTTAAGAACACAAAGGATGTGATGATAAACTTGAACTTTCCTCAATACATTAAAGTAGTTGATTTGGGTTGTTCTTCAGGACAGAACACGTTCATGGCAATGTCCGAAATCATCAATACAATCCATGTTTTATGTCAACAAAGGAATCAAAACCCTCCAGAAATAGATTGTTGTCTAAACGATCTCCCTAGCAACGATTTCAACACAACATTCAAATTCATACAATTCTTCAAAGAGAAGAACCTTGCGAGTAAAGAATCATACTTCGTTGCTGGAGTCCCCGGTTCCTTCTACTCGAGGCTCTTCCCTCATAAGAGTCTCCATTTTGTGCATTCTTCGTATGGTCTCCATTGGCTCTCTAAGGTATGAAAAATGTTGATACTTCATTATACAACTCTATTTATATTGAAATTGAGTTATTCAATAATTTGGAAAATTGCTATATTAATGTTGGAGTTATTTGATTGTAAGGTTCCTGAAGGACTTGGGAAGAACAAGACGAGTGTGTACATCACAACTTTAAGTCCTCTAAGTACATACAAGGCTTACTTAAACCAATTCCAAAGAGATTTCACGACATTTTTAAAATTTCGTTCTGAAGAGATGGTTTCTAATGGACGTATGGTTCTCACTTTTCTCGGTAGAAACACTATTGACAATCCATTGCATAGAGATTGTTGTCACTTTTGGACATTATTATCCAAATCTCTTCGTGATCTAGTCATCGAGGTATATGATATATACATGTACCAAAGCCAAAACATTTATTGTTCGTCGGCATTTTGAATATGTTCAAACATGTATTTGATTGTCATGAACTTTGTTTTCTGATAGGGTCATGTGACTGCATCAAACGTGGATTCGTTCTACCTGCCATTTTATGACCCGACCGAAAAAGAAGTCCAGGAGGTGGTACAAAAAGAGGGTTCCTTTGAAATCAAAGACTTGGAGACGCATGAATATGATCTTGGCCATTGTAACCAAGACGAGACAGAGAGAAGTATATCAGGGCAAAATGAAGCCAATTATATAAGAGCGGTGAGTGAACCATTGCTCGTGGCTCACTTTGGAGATGCCATTATCAACATATTGTTTAACAAGTTCGCACATCATGTGTCTCAACATGCTAGTTGCAGGAACAAAACGACTGTCAGTCTAGTCGTTTCATTGACTCGGAAATAATTGTTATAGGAAAAGTTAATAGAAATAAACATGTGTTAAGAATATAAATTGGTTGAAATAGTTGGAATATGTTTATATTATTAATACTTAATTTCAATAATATTGAAAGTATGAACTAAATTATATAACAAAATTCAAGAGCTTAAGGTTTAATTATGCAAACATTGCAACTACAATTTACAACAATTACTTAAGGTTTAGCTCAAGATTCAAGAGCTTCTTGAAGATCCTAATGCACATAGTGGTAGTATACTCAAGGTTTAGCTCAAGAGTCAAGAGCTTCTTCATAATTCAATATAATATTCTACTGGATGAAAAATTCTCTGTTAAAATATACCGACTTTGGGGCTTTAATACTGCTTGGTTGTAGATGAAGAAAAACTTACAACATTCAAACACAAAGCAATATGGATTATATGGATCCATAATACTTATACATAAATACATTCAAACACCATTTTTTTATAAGAGACATATATAGTACATATCAAACCACACCATGAGGCACACAACAACACAACACAACACACATGACACAACCCATATTATATGGTCAAGAGCCAGCAAAATAGATAAAACCGCCTAGATATCGCTACATGTCCCTGACTTCGAACATGTCAGGGTTCTTGAGGACGATGTCATACATGTGCATCGAAGTAATTAAACCTAGAGAAATCGATAGGAAGTTGATAAGACTCAAAGCATTGCTCATGTGTAGAAGATCCATGACGTGGGGCAAAAGAAGAGATCAACATGACCACGTAAGCCTACTCAATAGAGACTTTAGTCTATGTCGTTGTTGTTCTTGTTAGTTATGTTCTGCAATAAGATCATGTCTTCCTACTTTTGAGGAACATGATTAGCACTTTTCCCATTTCCCTTGTTGTAAGGAATCGTGAGGATTCCACTGTTTTTCCTTATGCACTTTTGCTTCTTATATATATGAAAAAGGCCAAAAGAAAAGGCAGACTGAATTTTGCCAAAAGAAACGAGTGTTGGTTTTAGTGTGTTTACTCACATTCTCTTAGCTTTGAGGAGGGACCTCTTGTTGTGAGTACTTGGCTTTGATCGGGTTCAAAGCTTCGGGACCTATCAGAAGTGTGATGAGATGAATGGTGGATCTTTTGTGGAATTGAAAGAGAGAAGGATCGTCGTAGTAACGTTCCCATCCAAGCGCGCATAGATGTCGCTCGAGATCTGAGTAGGACGTTATGACTTCGTCACTTGGATTATGAAACAGAACCTTTCGTTTTGGTTTCTCAATGTCCATCTCACCTTCAGGATTCTCCCCTAGCCGACCGACGCCATTCTTGAACATCCACACTCCCGACATCTCTGAATCTTGAGATTTTAAAGTATATTGAAGTTGTTTTTGGGATATATCAGGTTAGAAAAGATGTGGTAATGTATTTTGTTTTTGTCAACAACAAAGAGCGATGTGGTTATATAGAAAAGCAAGCTTAGTAATTAAATTTTAACTAAACTATTATTATTGTTCTAGAAATAGTTTAATTGTAACGTTTTACTAGAAATACTGATTTTAAAATAAAAACATACGTTTTAGAAACATTGCAAATGATGGGGTTTATCAATGTGAAACAATTGTTTTTTTTTTTTTGGACATCAAGAAACAATTGTTAAATGGCATAAAGATAAGGCCGACCCTTATCGCTTTTTAATTTATGACTTTTTATCATCTCTTTTACCAAAATATATAATTATCGATGGCAATGCTGTAGAGTTTTAGGAAATAAAAATGGCGTTTAAGGGATATTGACAGCTAATGGGTTGTTGGTGTCTACTTTTACCGATTCCATTACGCACGTTTTCTCATTATTAAAAAAATACTTGGCAACCCTGGCAACCTTCTTTTTCATCTCATCAATTTTTATTTTCCGAAAAAAAAACTTCCATATCTTTTTAATTTATTTCCATATATTGGCTCACCTTCTAGACTTACTTTCCTAAGATGAAAAAAAAAACTTTGGTAGAATATATGGGCCTAAAGTAACTGGGCTATTAAAAAGCCCGTGGTCAACAATGGAGTTGGATTTATAGAACATGGAGCTTGGTAAAAAACCCTATTTGGCTTGTACTTATACACCAAGAACTTATGGTTTCTGCTCTCTATGCATTTTCATACAAATGGCCAATGGGACTGCTCTCGGATGAGCAAAACCGGCTGAAGAAATCCATCTCGGTTCAGTACGCCTCGTTGGTCTTTGTCAATTCCAAACTGATTGATTTTCCTTCCTTGATCAGGTTTTGTTTTCCACAAATGTTTATTCCAACATTTTTCTCCCTCTCTCTCTCTCCATGAGCAAAATTGAAGCCGATTTGGGGCACATGAATATTTGAGAGTTGATACGATGTGAATATATAACTGAAATTCAAATTGAGAAGTGCTTTTGAGTCTCAATGAAGAGAAGTTGGATTTCGATATGGCCCCTTTTGGTCTCCATATTCACTCTGTATTCGATTCAGCAGATCAATTCAAAATATTTCTGAGATATACTGCGAAATGAGATCAAGAGATAAGTGTGAGAACGAGTGCAAGACACAAGCGAGGGGAGAACCCAGGGCAAAATCCCCGTGCGAACTCCCCTCAGCAACACGAAACGATTTATTTTCCAGCTAGTCTTAAGCTAAATCAGCTAGGGAACAACATCTGCTTAAATTATACAATCTCCTGGAAACATGTTGTAATCTGTTGTACTTGTGTTCTTGTTTTCATAGCAAAAAAAAAGAAGAAAAACCATCCATCTCAAAAATCTGTTTTCCTACTCATTATCATCATCGTCACTTGAACCATCATCATCGTTGTCATTATCATCGTCTGAAGAACCGGAACCAGAATTTCCATCATCATCATCATCCTCATCTCTCTTCCTCTTTAGGTTAGAAGAAGCGATTGAATAAACCACCTGAACTTGATCGTCTTCTTCGATTGCTTCTGCCACATTTTCAGCTTCTTCATTCTGTCAAAACCAAAACCCAGTTAAATCACAATCATAAAACACACACACAAAGAGAATATAACAACAAAGATATATCAAAACTCACCTCCTCAACACCATCTTCTTCTTCTTCCCCAAGGCTCTCGCTATCATCCTCGTCCACATCAATCTCTCCAATTATAATGTTCCTCCTCAGCAACTCATTCCCACCAGTATCACTATCTTCAATACCATCGTCCTCCTCATCTTCCTCATCACTTTCTTCATCGTTTTCTTCATTCATATGTTCACCATTTGCAGTAACAAGATTCATCCGATTCGATAGACTTATCGCATCTACCACTCCCTCATCGCCATCGCCGTCAAACTCTCCATTTACATCCCTCTCCACCAAATTCATTCCCTCGTCGTTATCCACCTCTTCTTCTCCCTCTCCCACATCTTCCTCATCATCATTATCACCATCTATTAAACCATCCTCTTCTTCAAATTCATCTTCTTCATCGTTATCAACCTCTTCTTCCCCCTCACCAACATCTTCCTCACCATCATCACCAACAATCAAACCATCGTCTTCCGCATATTCATCTTCCTCATCGTTTTCTTCATCGTCTTCCATATTCAAATGCCCATTCGATTGTCCTCTTCCCGTCTCCGCCTCTTCCTCATCAGCTTCGCTCTCTTCTTCATCAGCTTCCACAACACCTTCAAGCCTATTTTCACTACTATGCCCATTACTCATAACATTAGGCAATAACCTCTCTTCACCATCAATCTCACAACTCCCTGGATCATCTTCGTCTTCCTCCTCTTCATCATCTTCCTCTTCTTCATCCTCCTCCTCATCTTCAGACTCAGGTCTCTCATTCTCCTCAGCATCCATCTTATCCAAATACTTCAAAGATTTCACCAACCCAAAAACCCTAGATCGGTAATCCTTAACCCTAGTCACAGGACATTCATACAGATCAAGCGAAACAAGTTTCAACGAAGCTAAAGGCATCAAATCCTCAATCAAATGAATACGATTATTCGATAAATCTAGGTCACGAAGCGAACCCAAACCAGCTTCGACTAAGAACTCAAGACCACCGGAGATTCTATTATCGGAGAGGATTAGCTTCTGGAGTTTTCCGAGACGCGGGAATTGTTCGAGCGAAGAAACGCCGATACTAGCTATAGATAAGTGCTCTAGATTCTCAAACTTCTCTAGAACTTCTCGTCGAGGAAGATGACCTTGTACGCACTTCACTGCACCGTCTAGAGTAAGAACCCTAACAGCTAGAGGCTCCGTTTCGCCTACCAATGCCGTTTCCACGGCTCTTTCCCAGATCTCATCCATGTGATTGAGACTCTATGAACCCTAATCAAACGAATACAACAACGGATTTCAGAATCACAAACCAACAGCGAAAAACCTAAACGAGAGCTTGTGAGGAAAACCCTAAAACTTTTGTTGTTTTCTCGAAGGAGGAAGAAGAAGAAGAAAGGGAGAGAAACACAGAACAAATCTAAAGAGGGATTGCGAGTCAAATAACGAATCTGAACCGTTGATTTTGTGAGGTGAGGATCGATGATGTGTCACGTAATGAACGATCAGGATCAGTGACCTTTGTGTTTGTTCGTAATATTACGTAACTACCCCCATTCTCATTTTTTATCTATTACACGTCACACCTTGCGCGTCTGTTTTTTTTTTGTGCTAGAACCTAGAAGTAAATCTGGCCAAATTAAATCCAATTATTTAAGACCTATGGGTAAACGCTTGTGGCTCACTTTGGAGATGTCATAATCAACATATAATAATATTATTTAACAACTAACCAGCTACAAAACGACGTCAGTCTAGTCGTTTCGTAGACTTGGAAATAACTGTGATCATCTACTAAAGTTTAATCTTTTTTTTTTTTGAAACTAACTAAAGTTTAATCTTGGCGATGCATGCGGTCAAATTCTTTAAAAGTATATACCATCGTCAATTCATGTTATATATTATGCTAATTTCGTTTAGTTTTTTTTTTTATTTTTAAAGAATTAAGGGTTGTTATGTGTGACTAGTAACCTGTTTGGCCGTTAATTTTTTTTTTTTTTTAACTCTGATTCCAAACAAAAGATTGAATCAAGTTTGAAGACAAAAAAACTTTGTGGAACAACTCTATCCATGAATAACTCTAATTTGCTCGACAATACCATAAGCTACATTTTTACAGAAAAAGAATCTTAATGTCGAGACTGATCGATTTGGAGATTTCTCACTTGCATCACTGTTGTTTATTTGCACCCTTGTATCCGCCTCTCTTTGCCTTGGGTTTTATTATTGAATTCTTACACTCTTCCCATATTTATGTTATTTCGTAGTCAGGGCCGGCCCGGGAGCAACGGAAGCTCTAAGCCAAAACCGAAACCAGGCCAATTTATTTTAAAAAAAAAAAAAAAAAAAAAAAAAATTCTAAACCTAAAATTGCCATTTAAAAACGGAGGTTTAAAGCGACCGCCTCTCTAGCCTCCCCTCAGAACCGGCCCTGTTCGTAGTAGGAAAATCGTAAAAATCAAATGGATATTGGGCTAGTGGTGTTTCGGTCCCAGTGATAGAAAACATCACAGACCAATGATAAACTGGATCACATGCCTAGATCTGATTTGTTTTTTTTCTTTTCCGTTTTTAGAATAAGTGGTGAGGTCGTCATGTCATTTTTAAAGCTGATATTTTAAAATCTTCTATCTACATTTAGTATTTCAACGCAATGCAAGATGGTTTTGGCTGTAAAGTAGAATTACAATGATGAAAATCCTATAATAATTTTTATATTATAACAAACTTTAATTTAATCTAATGTTTAAATTAAGAAGCAGCTGGTAGCAAAGAAACAAACAAAAAGGAAAATGTATGGCAGTTGGGTTATATAGGTCCCTACTATTTCACCATAATTATTGAGAACGGAAAATTTTGAAATAGAACTATTTTATTGAAGTAGCTAGTAACTAAAATGTATGTCGTTATAACATTACATGTTAATTTTGTTATTGCTCTCACAAAAAATGTGAATTATGCAAATTAATGGAGACTAATTAATTGACCAGAGATCTTCTTCTTCTTTTTAAAAAAAAGTTTTGACCCGAGATCTTTATCGGATAAAAGTAGGAGTGTTTGTTGCGATCCAATGTGGTAAGTTTAAAACTATCCATCGTGAGTGGAGTGCAAGTAAAACCGACTATCGTGATCTTTGTAGACATACATAACTTTAATGTGGAGTCATTCATGGAATCATTTGTCGTTGATGAATTGAGTTACATTCCTTCGAAATGGAAAATAAAAGTATTTTGTAATATAATAACATTTTAAAATAAATGATATAAAGGACTATCAAACAAAACAAAAAAGTCATTCCAACAAAATATTTATAAATTATAAATATTGGAAGGAATGTTTTGCAAGAGCTCGGCGTGTTTCACATGTAAAAAATGTCCCACCACTTCTATAAATAAAGTGAATCATGTAAACAATATCTATAACATTTTGTAACAATTCTACATTTATCATTTTCTTGATATAGTGAGAGAAATGGATCCAAGATTCATCTATTCAATTCCTTCCATTCCTTCCTTGAGGTTCTTCTCTCCAATTCATCTTGTCACATCATATGAATGTTATAATACATGTTGATTTGACATAGATGCATTCATGTATGTATGATGATTATATATATCTCCGTATCTCTGAACTGACTTTCTTCATGAAAAAAATATTACCTCCGTAATCGAATACCTTGTTTTAAATATGTGTGTGTGTGTGTGTGTGTGTGATGCAGGTGTAATGGTAAGAGTGATGATGATGAGAAGAATAATGGTGATGAAGCGAGAAATTTTGTGAATGGTCTAAGGATGAATGGAGGAGATGGAGACAACAGTTACTCCAACAACTCTCTTCTTCAGGTGTTTTAAACTTTTATAGTTCTTTTTTTCTTTAAGGCATATTTTTTTTTGTTAAAGCTCTTTAAGGCATATATATACTAATACTACTTCAAATATATATACGCTAATTTATTTATAGGAATCGGTTTACATATTCACAGTGAATCATTTTTCTGATTTCTTATAATATGTTTAGATTTTAATTAATCCCTACGTTTTTATATTGATTTCTTATAATGTAAGGGGCAAAAAATCCGAAACCGAAAAACCAAACCGAAACCGACCCGAAATTACCCGAACCGAACCGAATCCGATTTTTAAAAATAACCGAATGGTTTCTAAATATCTAAAACCGAAAAATCGAACCCGAATCCGAACCGAACCGAACCGAAAAATAAACGGGTACCCGAAATACCCGAAACATAAAATTAACCTACATATATTTAGATATAAGATAGAATATGTTCATATACTTTAGCTAAATTTTATAGTTTTTATAGTTATTTTTAGTCAACTCGAAAATTATAGGTATATTTGACTAAAAATAACCAATTTAGTGAGGTATATTATTTGAAATTTTCAACTTTTTTTTATTATTTTCGGATAACTCGAGTTAAAAATAATTAAATCGAACCAAAATCGGGAAAATTTTACGTAATTATGATCGTATCTCGGATAACCGAAACCGAAACCGAACCCGAAACCGACACTAACCGAACTAAAACCGAACCGAAATTTTAAAATACCCGAATGGGTATTATATTCCTAAAACCGAAAACCCGATAACCGAATTAACCGAACCGAAACCCGAATGGTTACCCGAACGCCCATGCCTAAATGTAATCCCTACGATTTTACTAATAACTTCTTGGTCTCTTCTTTTGTTTTCTTTCAGAGAAGAGTTTTATCAGTGACCAAGCCCATCTTGGTTAAAAACATAAAGGAAATGATGACAAACTTGGACTTTCCTAGTTGCATTAAAGTAGCCGATTTGGGCTGTTCCACGGGACAAAACACGTTCTTGGCGATGTCTGAGATTGTTAACACAATCAATGTCGTATGTCAAGCATGTAACCAAAACCCGCCGGAGATAGATTTATGTCTAAACGATCTTCCTAGTAATGATTTCAACTCAACTTTCAAGTTCATGGCTTTCTTTACCACAAGCCAAAGATCGTGCTTTGTTTGTGGAGTTCCTGGTTCCTTTTACTCGAGGCTCTTCCCTCGCAAGAGTCTCCATTTCGTACATTCAATCTATAGTATTCATTTCCTCTCTAAGGTCTTTTCAGTTCTGTTTTGGTATAACTTTCCATTTATAGACAGAAACATTTGCTCGTAAATATGTACAAGGGTATATATTATAATTAATAATGAAGTTGTTTGGCTTGTAAGGTTCCTGGCGGACTAGAGAAGAACACAATGAGCGTGTACATAACAAGTTCAAGTCCTCTAAGTCGATACAAGGCATATTTGAATCAATTCCAAAGAGATTTTACGACATTTTTAAGAATGCGTTCTGAAGAAATGGTATCTAATGGACGCATGGTCCTCACATTAATTGGAAGAAAAACTCTTGATGATCCATTGTATAGGGATTGTTGTCATTTTTATACATTGTTATCCAACTCTCTCCACGACCTAGTCTTCGAGGTAAAAAATCGTTAAATATCCATATTTGCTTTACTTCTTAAACATATTCATGCATGGTTTCAAATATTCGACTCTCTTTTTATAGGGTCTTGTGAGTGCATCAAAGGTGAAGTCATTTAACATACCGTTTTATGATCCAAACGAAGAAGAAGTGAAGGAGATTATTAAAAAAGAGGGGTCATTTCAAGTAAACGACTTGGAGACACATGAATTTGATCTCGGCCAGAGTAAAGAAGATTGTAGCTTACAATCACTTAGACCTAATGCAGGACAAAAAGAAGCTAGTTGTATAAGATCAGTCCATGAATCAATGCTCGAAGCTCACTTTGGAGATGACATTAATTTCGATACATTGTTTGAAAAATATGCGCGTCATGTGTCTATGCATGCTAGCTGCAGGGAGAAAAAATCTGTCACTCTAGTCATTTCATTAATTCGGAAATAACTTTTGTTATGTATATAAAATTGTGTGATGCACATGATCAAAAAATTCTTAAAATATTTACTAACTTAATTGTGATTATACATCTTGATAGTATACTCAATAAATTTAATTAAGTGTGTAATGAAGATTCACTAAATAGTTTTTAACAAGTAGCTCTTCACATCATGCATCAATTAACAAGAATCCGTATATACTTTTACCAAAAAAAAAAGAAAAAAAAAAAGAATTCGTATACGCTTTCGATCTGCACATACTCGTTAGCGTATTTTGCTTGTCAAACTTGATTATGCTAATTTATCTCGTTTCTCTGCCTTCAATCAGGTGCATGATATGGAACACATGATACAACACGAAACTCTATCTCTGAGTGAAGAAAGAGGATTCATTCGTGAAATAAAGCAGCTCCGTGGTCAGATATCTTCGAGTATGGGTACCAAGGATGAAGTTAAGCAAGCATTAGATGAGAAAGTGGAAACAGAGGAGCGTCTGAAGGTACACTATACTCTACACAACCTGACTATCAGTCATCTTCTTATGTCCCATCTGGCTTTCTTTAGTTGATATCCGTTCTTGTCTCTCGACATGGATTCAACCTATATTGTTGGTTTATTTCCTTTTATTTTCTTAACGTCCATTCTTTGCAGATTTTATTTACACAATACATACATTTCTCGTGATCAGTGGTGTTGAGGAAGGAACTAGGCGTGCTCAGAGACGATCTCTCAAAATTTGAAGCAGTCACAAAAGCTGCTAAGAAAAGGTGTGATGAGGAATGGGAAATGCAGTGTAAAGTACGACAACAGTTGGGAGCTGCCAATGCTATTTGCCAAGAAGCATTTGCAAACCTACAGGAATTGAAGAAACATCAACGAGAAAAGGTACCCAGAGAGGGAGCATATGGAACTGGACAGACATATACTAGCAAATGCTTGCATGATCTATATTTAGACTATTACTTGACTTTTGCTATTACTTTCATGCTGCAGAACAAACATTTCTTCGAGTACAGAGATGAGCCAAGGGCAGCAAGTGAAATGTCTTTGAAGAAAGACGGAGCCCTGGAAAAGTCTGAAAGAGAAAGGACAGATGATGGACCAGAGGAAGTCGTTGGGATCCCATCAGAAATCAAGGGCCCTCTTGAAAAATGTGTCAGACAGCACAGCAGCATCCTAGTAATGGGCATCTTGAATTTAAGCATGATGGTGAATTGGAATCTACAGAGGATTTAAAGGTTCTCAAGCTGGACCTAAGGTTATTCTGAAAATTCTAGGAACAGACACCTGCGAAGCCAAAACGTTCGCTCTTGCATCGAAAGAGGGAACTGTGACATTTCCGTAATTTATTCATTGTTAAACCTAAGGATGCATCCAGAGCGGAAAGGAGTGCGCTGGATAAGGTTCTCTCTCTCTCTTCCCTTCACAATCTTTAAATAATATATCACCTTCAATATTCATGTGAAAGTAGTGTGTAATAATCATGTGAAAGTTGGTTAATGTGTTGGTGTTCACTTTTGCATCTTCACAGAAAATTGGTTCTTTGAAAAGCGGAGTAGACGTGGCAGTTATCCCAGCGGTCAAGATTGGTCTGCTTAAGGTAAGTTGTTTCAGCTCTACACTGATCAGCTTTGGTTAGATTTTTTCGCCTAGTTTCTGGTTATATGGATACTTTCTTGTTTACATGAAATACTCTCTTTAGCATTTCCATACGAGTCTTCTTTATGTTTTTTGCAACTGATTTCTAGGTTTTGGCTTTTTTGCTCAGCCTGCTTGTTTGCACAGTATGAGATCATCTTTGAGTGATCTCTTCGTATATTACTTTACATTTCACAGTATGACAAGAGGAATTTGTATGATTTTTGTATATATGCTCCGTGGCAGGCGCAAAAGAAGGAAAGTGGCTGAGAAGAAGCTCGTGCAATCATTGATACGAGGAAGAAGTGGGCTTGTATTTCTCTTTTGGGATTTTGTACCACTGACCTCTTTAGTTTGTCTTTAGCTTAATACTCTATTAGTCGTGTTTATTGTTCATTTCCCAAATCCTGGAAGAATTTACAGAGCTTTTGAACTCTAACAATGGTTTAGAGGGCGAAAAAAAAAAAAAGAGTTATGGTGAGTGGTCTTTGTCCCACGTTTTGATTTGGAACCACAATGTTAGTAGTGAAAATCTGTCGTGTTCCTTTGATCTTTTATGGCAAAATAGTGAAAAAGGATTACTTATCTACCTCGCCAATTGTACAAAGGTCAGAGAATGCCCACGGTTTAACAATTTGGCAGATTCTACGTCAATCAGTCTCCTTACCACGGACGTAAATTAACAACGCAAAGATAAATATCCTAAGCAATATCGAACACAACCGCAGAGAGCTAGATGGTAACTAGTCCATCTCCTTGGTAATTAATTGAAGCTCACATGTTTATATATTAACTTATTATATAGTCAAGTAGCAACACAAACTTGAAAACACCGAAAAACACAACGAATCCCCTTCGAAACAGGGATTAATATCAAGAAAAGAGTCCACAAATCCTTCTGATCATAGTTCGCAATCAAGTCGGCGTATAGATTTTTGTCCCTTTCGTCAATAGGAACAGTTCCATCACGCATAGCTTTTTGAACAAATTCAAAGGCCTCGAGAGTGGTCATATTAGGGTTATACCCCAGAGTATGGTCTTCACCTGAAAACCCACCAAGGAGGCTAAAGCATCCTGTACGCTCATTGACCGCTCTTCTGATTATAGCTCTGCGTTCGAAATCCTCGCTCATCCCGCGGATGGCCAAACCCTTGAAGGTTATGTACACAAATACACTTTTGGCATTGCGGGGTTCCACATCTTCTTTCATAGATTGTATTGCCGCTTTAACAATATTCAAAACAAAACCGTGGTCATCCAATCATGGGCATGTTATTTATTGTGCGTGTTGGAAAATCACACAATAGAAATTGTGAAGATTCTACGAAATAGAGCTTCTTTAGGGTTTCAAACACTTACAGAAGATTGCGAATTAGAGTTTTCAGAAGTTGTTCTTATTTATCAAGATCAGAGCTATTTTTGTCTTATTATCACTAAGAAAATCGGATCCCCTCAAATGAGGGGGGGGGGGGGGGGGGGGGGGCATGCTTATTTATAGAAATACAATTCGGTTGAGGCAAACAGTGATGGGCCTTTAACGGGCCTTCGTCTTCTGGGCTTTGACCGCTGGGCCGATTTGGCGAATACGACGTCGTTTTAGGCTTATCGATTCTTCTAGGGGAGATTTAACCCCTACAGTTAGCCCCCCCAGTTCAACAGTTTTATAAATAAAAGTGTTGAAGTAGGGGTGTCCGAGTGAGGAATCGATTTCCGTTTGGACGGTTTACGTGCTGACGATGATACTGCCGAGGCCAGATGACATGACTTGTACCCAATTTTGGCGAGTTGACCAAGTGTGACGTTATGAGCGAGTCGATTTCGACCCTGCGAAGTCGCGAGTCGATCGAGCTCGTAATACGCGAGCTGCTTTTGAAGATGCGAGTTGCGAGCTGATCGTGCTCGTGCTCGTGATCTGCGAGTTGTTGGTGACGCGAGGTGATTCGAGAGATTAACCTCGAGATGGCAAAATGAAGTTTCCAACTTCGGCGAACTGGCCGATACGATGTCGTTCAAGTCGTCATTATCGTCGAGTCCCAAATTCGGCGAGTCGATCGTTACTAGTTATCTGTGAGTCGACTTCGAATTTGAGAAGTGGCGAGATGATTTGGTGAAGACGAAGTCGCGAGTTGATTTGATGAAGACGAAGTCGCGAGTTGGTCTGATGAAGTCGCGAGTTGCTTTGACGAAGGCGAAGTCGCGAGTTGATTTGATGAAGATGAAGTCGCGAGTTGGTCAGATGAAGTCGCGAGTTGCTTTGACGAAGGCGAAGTTGCGAGTTGCTTTGACGAAGGCGAAGTCGCGAGTTGATTTGATGAAGACGAAGTCGCGAGTTGGTTTGACGAAGGCAAAGTTGCGAGTTGCTTTGACGAAGGCGAAGTCGCGAGTTGATTTGATGAAGACGAAGTCGCGAGTTGGTCGGATGAAGTCGCGAGTTACTTTGACGAAGGCAAAGTCGCGAGTTGATTTGATGAAGACGAAGTCACGAGTTGGTCTGATGAAGTCGCGAGTTGCTTTGACGAAGGCGGAGTTGCGAGTTGCTTTGACGTAGGCGAAGTAGCGAGTTGATTTGATGAAGACGAAGTCGCGAGTTGGTCTGATGAAGTCGCGAGTTGCTTTGACGAAGGCGAAGTCGCGAGTTGATTTGATGAAGACGAAGTCGCGAGTTGATTTGATGAAGTCGCGAAGTCGCGAGTTGATTTGGAGAAGATGATTTTGATGCAGAGATCGATTTGAACAGGTTTCGAGGGTGCGATTTGATCAATTCCACCGCTACTGCGAGGTCATGGTAATTGCTGAGGATCGAAGTCTTTGAGAAAGTGAAAACTTGAAGTCGCGAACTAAGTCAGAGGATCAGCTCGCGAGGTCGCGTTTTCGAGTCAATACGAAGTTGAGGCATCGCAAGTCGGTTTGGTTCCTTGTGAAACTGTGACACCTGAAGCCCAAATTCTCGGCCCAAATTAAAATGAGGCCCACCTCGAAACTCGAATCGTCACAAATGCCTTTATAAGGAGCGATGCTCCTCAGAGACTTCCCATAACTCTCATTTCTCCGAAAACAGGTTTGCTCTCTCTCTCTCTATTCTCTCGTTTTTCTTTCAAGTTTTCGTTAAGTTTTTTGCCGTCCCATCACTTCGCCGCCGCCGTGTTCTCCATCGCCGCCGTCGTGTTTTTAAGAAGATTCGAACATTCTTTCTTTAAGATTCTACGAAAATAATGTCGTCAACAAATTCGATCAAGTTTTCGAGATCTGCCAAGCCCGCCGAGAAGGAAAAACTGATCTGGGCGTATTCCGCTAACAGCGAATCGATCGTTGATGCGGGTTCGAGCTGTGGTCAGTTTCGTGGATACGAGAACGCGAGTACGTCTGATCGCGAGGAGACGAGTGCATCTTATCGAGTCCTCTTGCCGAACTGTTTTCTTATCCCTCCCCTGTCTTAAGACAAAGTCGCGAGACGAGGGAGATGGCTTCACCGGTGCGAGTTCCACGACCTGATTTCCGAGAGGGAGTTGGGACTTCGCATCCTTCGCAAATTGGCGAGGCTTCTGCTATTAATGAGCAGAGGCTAGTTGTGGAAATTCCATATCTCCGCGACGAGTCGCTTAGCCCTGCCGAGCCGCCTCCTTGAGTAAAGATCGAAGAATGTGCTTGGGAGTACAATCTTCTCGTAGAAGCAGAGAGATTGCAAGCCTGGATCGGATCCGGACTGGCCGAAGTCGTTAAGAAAAAGAAGTCGAGGCGAAAGGAGCGTCCGCCTTCAGGCTCTTCATGGTGCGACGAGGAGTCGCTGGATATCCTTCGCGTAGAATGTGGAATCTCTGATGCGGTCGAGATGATCGTGCCGACTGTCGAGCAGCGAGAAGACGACCCGCCAGTCGGCACGTTTACTGCGTACGAATGCTGGTTTAGGGGCTGCTATCTCACGTTCCCCATTCCTGCGCTGATTTTGCGGTACATGTGGGTTCATAGAATCGCGCTCGCGCAGATCAATACCAGAGGAGTTCGTTAATTGGTCGGACTTCTGACTCGAGCTGCCGAATGTGGCAAACCCATCGGGGTTCGTCATCTTCATAATTTTTTTGAGTTCCGCAAGCATGCCGACCCGAGCGACAAGAGGTTGTATAATCTGGCGAGTCGCTCCTTGTACAAAGTTTTGGATGACTTTCCAAACAAAGACCACAGTTGGCACAAATATTTTTTCTTTGTGCCGATGTCAACTGCGTCTGTTGAAGATGAACACCCGGCGGTGGCGAAGTGGGGAACACTTGGTAGATTTTCTTGATGTTTATCGCGCGAGCCGTCTCCTTATGCTTTGTCTTAACTTTCTGCTCAATTTTTTTTACAGCTCCCAGACCGCTACTTACCCCAGTTCCCCGAATTGACGATCTGTTCAACAAGTTAAAGGCTAGGGAGCGTTATTTTCATCTTCAGAGAGTCATTCGAGCTCGCGAGTTTGCTCTAGTCGACAAAGAAGATTTTCCGAATCGAAGCGAGTCCGACGACTTCGATATCATGCCAGAAAGGCCAACTTTCCGTGATATCGCCAAGAAGAAGGCTGAGAAGAAGGCCAAGAGAAAAGCCGAGCCGAAACCAGCTGCTCCTGCTGCTGAGACGTCAGAGTGGAGCGTAGCCAAAGAAGATATCCTTATCGCGAAGGATGACGAAGCGGTGGCTGCAGGTATGAGTGGTACATTGGCTGTTATTCCTTCACAACCAATTACGGTTACGGACGAGCTTGCCGAGTCTGAGCACCATTGCCTCCGAGAAAGGCAAGGGAAAAACCGGCGATAAAAAGACTCGTCGCGAGCTGCCGACTCTGCCTCAAGGCGAGGCCGTTCCTCCAGGTCCCCGATCTGGAAAGTCTGTCGAGCTGTACGACGATCCTTTAGCCGCAGCTGCCTTAATGGCAAAGGTTACATATCCGGGTGATAACATGCCGATCCCGGAAATGCTGGTAAAGAGCGAGCTTTACAAGGAATTTGCGTCTCGACAGGCTAAGGTAAATTCTGATTATTCTCTGTTCCGTCTCGTTTCATTTCTCATATTTCCAACTCTTCCGCAGGCTATAGCTCACTGCAACCGGATGGTCATAGCGTATGATCAAGAGGCGAGGCTAGGAAGGCCTTTATTGACGAGTCGAAGAAGAAGGAAGAAGCCGAGAAGAAGCGGCTCGCAGAGGAAATGAGCGAACTCGCTGCTGAGCGAGACGCCTATAAGAAGAGCAATGACGATCTGGACGTTCATCTTCATAGAGTTGGTTCCGAGAAGAAGAAAGCCGAGGAAAAAGCTGTCGAGCTGGAGGCAGAATTGCTTGCTCTGAAAGCTAGTCGCGAGAGGGATCTCGAAACGGCAACTTCATCTGCGAGGCGATCCGCGGCTGCAGAAGTTCAAGCCAAACTGGACCGCGCTAACGAGCTTTTTCGTCGAATGATGAAAAAGTCGATAAGGAAGATGGTCCTTCCCTCGCAAGCGGACTCCAACCTACAGCTCCTCGACGACCTGGAGAATGCTGAAGAGCCTTTCGACCCCATCGCTGAACGCGCTCTTCTAGTCGAGAACAAGGCAACGCTGGGTTCTGCCTAAGATGTCTTCGACGAGATGTCCGACGAGTTGCGGAAGATTCTAGGTATGAACTATGTCGCCCCCATTAATGTAGCGGATATCGTTGTTTCTCCGCGAGTCTAAGTTAGCGCTAAGTCTGTTGGTATCAATGTAGCTTCTGGCTCTAACGACGGCTCCTTGGGTATGCGGCTGCGAAGCGCGAGCGAGGAGTTGAGCGACAGCGAATCGGGCGAAACGGACAAGACTGTTGATCCCGATCAAATTGTGGCAACCAAACTTCAGCGCGAGCCGACTCCACTAGAAAATGATTCCAAGACTGGCGATGTTGCGCACCGGCTGGCGGTGAAATGGCAATGGAAGGTGGTAAGTTGGAGGGTTCGGCTGGCGCTGATGCTCAGATCAAGAATAAAATTGTCGAAGAGGGCGAGTTGGTCGCCTAATCCAAACTTTTGTAATAGATTTTTTGGATTTTTCTTTTTGTTTTTGCTAAGGTTTAGGACTTGTTTTTTGTTTCGATGCCTGGACAGCTTTATCCAACCTGTGACACTTTATCTGCCTGGTTGGTCGAACCCAAATATAAAGAATTTGGATTTCTTGCAACATGCTTTATTGTTTTTAGATTCCCGTTTTTGGCGAGACCTGTTGTGATTATTCGTTGTTTTTTCAAAGAGCCTATTGGCAAGGATTCGATTTCGTTGTCGACGAACCCAGCGACAATGTGTTGTTGAAGATAACGACGAACCGCTCTTATCGGCGAAGCAGTTTTAGGAAGCTAAACGGCGATGCGGTTTTAAGATGCTTAAGGGCGAAACACTAAAATTGTTGTCGCAAAATTTGCCATGTTTGGCGAGGCCTGTTATAGCTCGTCAGCTAGGCCTGTTATAGTTTCTTTACTTGAAGCAAATTTCGGAGTATAGGTATTCCCAAGAATATCTTACTCGATAATAATCTCTGACCAGATTATGTTTGCCAAGTTCGACTAGTGTTAAGTATAACTGGGTTCGTGAGATGAACATCCTGGTTTACGGTCGTATTCCATTGAATACATCCGCTCCAGTGATGAACTCTAAATTTATATAGCGCGCTTTATCCACTTTGGATGTATGGGTTAACTTCGCGATGAAGTGTTTTAGATCGTCATTATGGTCAGTAATGACGACGAGTCGCGTGTAGACAATTAAGTCATTTGCGAATTGATCGACTCGCGTGTAGAAAGTTAAGTCGTTTTAGCGAGCTGATCGAGTTAAAACAACTATCGCGTTTAGACATTTAAGTCGTTTGCGAATTGATCGAGTCGCGTGTAGACAGTTAAGTCATTTGCGAGCTGATCGAATTGTAACAACTGTCGCGTTTAGACATTTAAGTCGTTTGCGAATTGATCGAGTCACGTGTAGACAGTTAAGTCGTTTGGCGAGCTGATCGAGTTGTAACAACTGTCGGGTTTAGACATTTAAGTCGTTTGCGAATTGATCGAGTCGCGTGTAGACAGTTAAGTCTGGCGAGCTGATCGAGTTGTAATAACTGTCGCGTTTAGACATTTAAGTCGTTAGCGAATTGATCCAGTTTTGAAAACACTCGCGCTTAGACATTTAAGTCGTTTGCGAATTGATCGAGTTGTAACACCCTTAGTTTGTTACGCCGTGACTGGGAGTATGAATATACGGACCCACTCCCCCCCTTTTTTCGAATAGGGGGGCAACAAAACTCGTTCGAAAACGAGCTGCCTACGTACCCTGTGAAGGGATCAAGTCGCGCCGTAGTTCAAGTCAAATGACTTAGTATTTTTTAGCAGTAGTACTTTTGTAAATGTCGCGCATTCTAGGAACGCGGGATCATCTCGCCTTTCATGTTAGCGATTTCGTAGACGTCTGGACGGACTACCTTCGTGATCTGGTAAGGTCCTTCCCAGTGAGCGCCGAGCTTGCCGGCATTTATCTCGGCCGTATTCTGAAAAACCCCGCGAAGGACGAGGTCTCTTTCATGGAAACGCCAAACTTGCACTTTAGAGTTGTAATACTTGGCCACGGCAATTTGATATTCGGTCATTTTTATAAGAGCTCGGTCGCGCCTTTCGTTGATGAGGTCGAGTTCGTCGAGCATGAGGAGATGATTGAGACCTTCCTGTTTGGGAAGCAATCGTCGACGAACTCCTGGGAAATGGACCTCGGGAGGAATTACACATTCTGTTCCGTAGACAAGGACGAAAGGTGTCTCGCCCGTAGCGCGACGAGGTGTGGTTCGATAAGACCATAAAATGCCTTCGAGTTCATCTGCCCAACGATCCCTCTTAGCATCGAGTCGAGTCTTAAGCCCGTGAATAACTGTTTTGTTCGAGGCCTCCGCCTGACCGTTGCCTTGTGGGCAGCGAGGTGTTGACTTGCTGACTCTTATCTTCCATTTGTCGCAGAAAGTTCGAATTGCTTGGAGATGAACTTTGAACCGTTGTCAGTCACTATCTCGTAGGGCACGCCGTGTCGACAAATGATATTCTTCCAGACGAAGTTTTCAACATGCTTGTCCTTGATCGATCCGAATGCCTCCGCCTCTATCCACTTTAAAAAATAATCCGTCAGGACTAACAGATATCGCTTCTACCGAGATGGGTGGAGCGGTCTGACGATGTCCATTGCCCACCTCATGAAGGGATAAGGCGAGGTGACCGAGCTCAAAATCTCCGTAGGTAGATGGATGAAGGGACCATGGCGTTGACATTTCTCGCATTTTGCCGCGAACAGCTCGCAGTCTTTTATCATTGTTGGCCAGAAATATCCATGTCGTTTAATTCGAATGGCGAGTGAGCGACCTCCCGAATGGTTTCCGCAGGAACCGCTATGGACTTCACGCATTATCTTGCGAGCTGCTTCACCCTTGACGCAGACGAAGAGTGGTCCGGACAGTCGCCACTTGAAGACTTCCCCGTAGAACAGAATGAAACGCGATGATTGTGCCTCTAGCTTGCGAGCCGCCCATTTATCTTCAGGCACTTCGCCGTCTGCAAGATACTCGCAAATGTTAGCCATCCACTTAGTATCACAACCATAAACTGTAGTCTCGTCGTCAATGGGAATGTTGGCGATTTCGTGCGCTGGTGGCGGCTCCTCGCTATTCGGGTAAGCATCCTCGGGCAGTTCATCGAGCTGTTCGGGGAGAAGACCACGGTAAAATTTTGTATTGCCAGGGTCTAGCCTTTTGTTTCCTGTCATTACATCCGTTGTTTCGTGTGCCCCGACTACGTCAGGCTCGTCGAGATCCATCGGATCTGTCGAAGGGCGAGTGGGTGAGCTGTTGTTAGGATCCGCCCTTTGCTTTGTGGCCTGAGATCTCGTCAGTACGTTGACCTCCGTGGCGAGTTCGATACTTGGCTTTTCGATGAACTCAACCCGGACGATTCTTTGAAGATCTTTGTCGGGCTGCGCCGATGAGCCGAGTGAAGCGAGGGCATCTGCTTGCGAGTTCTCTGCCCTTGGAATTCTTGTTAAGGTAAAGAACTCAAAATCTCCGTAGGTAGATGGATGAAGGGACCATGGCGTTGACATTTCTCGCATTTTGCCGCGAACAGCTCGCAGTCTTTTATCATTGTTGGCCAGAAATATCCATGTCGTTTAATTCGAATGGCGAGTGAGCGACCTCCCGAATGGTTTCCGCAGGAACCGCTATGGACTTCGCGCATTATCTTGCGAGCTGCTTCACCCTTGACGCAGATGAAGAGTGGTCCGGACAGTCGCCACTTGAAGACTTCCCCGTAGAACAGAATGAAACGCGATAATTGCGCCTTTAGCTTGCGAGCCGCCCATTTGTCTTCAGGCACTTCGCCGTCTGCAAGATACCCGCGAATGTTAGCCATCCACTTAGTATCACAACCATAAACTGTAGCCTCGTCGTCAATGGGAATGTTGGTGATTTCGTGCGCTAGTGGCGGCTCCTCGCTATTCGGGTAAGTATCCTCTGGCAGTTCATCGAGCTGTTCGGGGAGAAGACCACGGTTAAAATTCGTATTGCTAGGGTCTAGTCTTTTGTATCCTGTCATTACATCCGTTGTTTCGTCTGCCCCGACTACGTCGGGCTCGTCGAGATCCATCGGATCTGTCGAGGGGCGAGTGGGCGAGCTGTTGTTAGGATCCGCCCTTCGCTTTGTGGCCTGAGATCTCGTCAGTACGTTGACCTCCCTGGCGAGTTCGATACTTGGCTTTTCGATGAACTCAACCCGGACGATTCTTTGAAGATCTTTGTCGGGCTGCGCCGATGAGCCGAGTGAAGCGAGGGCATCTGCTTGCGAGTTCTCTGCCCTTGGAATTCTTGTTAAGGTAAAGAACTCGAAATTCGCCGTCAACGTCTTGACGAGTGCGAGGTATGCCTCCATGCGTTCGTCTTTTGTTGCGTATTCGCCGTTGAACTGATTCATGACGAGTTACGAGTCGCAAAAGGCTTCTATACTTGTCATATTACGAGCTTTAGCCAATCGAAGACCCTCGAGTAAGGCCTCGTATTCTGCCTCATTGTTCGATGCTCTGAAGCCAAGATGGAATGACTGTTCTAGAGATTCTCCGTCTGGCGATGACAGTCGAATGCCTATTCCCGATCCATGCTTAGATGACGAGCCGTCGACATGTAACTGCCATATTTGGGATGAGTCCTTATTATCGCTCTCTGACGAGGTCGTCGCCTCCGGTAGTTCGATTAGAAAATCGGCCAACACTTGTGCCTTGATTATCGTCCTACTTCGATACTCGATATCGAACTCGCTTAATTCGATTGCCCACTTTGGGAGTCGCCCAGACTGAGTAGGGCTGTGGAGAACAGCTCGTAGCGAAAAGGTACTGAGAAGCACGATCGAATGCGATTGGAAATAAGGTCAAAGTTTGCGAGCCGACGTAATAACCGCGAGTGCTAATTTCTCGGTCAGGGGATATCTTGTTTCTGCATCGGTTAAGGATTTACAGACGTAAAAAACTGGCTTCTGCTCTGTGTCGTCTTCGCGAATTAGAACCCCACTAACTGCCGAGGCGGAGACCGCAATGTAAAGGTAGAGCGGTTCGCCAGTTACGGGTTTGGTCAAAACAGGCGGAGTCGCGAGATATTGCTTCAATCTCAGGAAGGCTTCTTCGCATTTTTCTGTCCACTCGAAGGCCTGTCAAGCCGGCCCCTTCTTATCCTTAAGAGTTTCGTAGAAAGGCAAGCATTTGTCAGTAGAGCGCGAGATGAATCTGTTCAATGTTGCGACTCTTCCTGTCAATCGTTGTACTTCCCTTTTTGTTTTAGGCGAGGCCATCTGGATTAGCGCATGGATTTGCTTCGGGTTTGCTTTGATTTTGCGACGAGTAACCATATAGCCGAGGAACCCGCCTGATGTTACGCCGAAACGACACTTAGCCGGATTCAGCTTCATGTTATACTTGTTTAGTAGCGCAAAGCATTTTGTGAGGTGGCCGACATGGTTTTTTCTTCGAGCGATTTGACGAGCATATCGTCTATGTAGACCTCCATTGTCTTTCCGAGGAGTCCTTCGAACATCCTGTTCACCAATCGCACCTCAACCGTGGTCATCCAATCATGGGCATGTTATTTATAGTAGATGAGGAACAAAGAAAAAAGACTTACGGCTTTGGAAACACTATCAGAACTAAATAAAAAAACTTGAAGTTGCAAATATAGACCAATCCAATCATTGTCTTTGTCTCGCAACTCTGATCCCTCCAACTGCAAAAGCAGTAGAAACGTATTAGTCACCACATGTAACTTTATTTTTATTTTTCTTCTGAGAGTCTAATACTAATTCTTCATAATAAACACATTTGTTTTGTCACTCTCATCAATTTATCATAATTGATCATGAAAAAAGTTTTAAAAAAAAATTTCAATGTCGTATCTAAATTTTATCAAGTAAAACCGTTTGCTATCAGTGAAAGCATCCCCAGAAGGCCACTCAGGCAATTTGTAATCAGGTCGCCCCTCAGGCATTTTGCCATCAATAAGCGCGAAGGGCGGCTCCATGGTGGAGGAGAAGCGCGGCCTCATGGTGGAGGAGAAGGGAGCCATGGTGGAGATGGAAGCAACGGTGGAGCATGCCGGGTCACCTTTAGGTCGAGCAATAGAGACGGTCAGACCAAGAGAATTTGGCTTCTCTTCTTCGACTTTAACCAAAAAAGGTAGTTGTGAGCGGGTAACTGGATCGGAAGCAACCAACGTGATGTAGTAACTAGACAAACAGTTCATACGGCCGTTGTATTTGATTACGCGAGCGAGCTGTAAGTTGGTACCCTGACATATCAAGAAAGATTGAATGTTATTGTAGATGCATATATACAACATGTAAATAACAAAGCAACAAGAGGTATCTAGTGTTTTTTACCTTGGACAAATTGTAGCGATGTAGTCCCACCTTAGCATAAAGGTCGACTATGTAAGGATACCCAAACGGACTAGCACAGTCGTAGTTCAAGAGTCCAGGGGCCCCTGGTGGTAATTTGATACCCTCGAGATCAAAACCCTGCAAGTAATCAATTACTAATTAGAGAATTGCTCACAAACTCTAGAAGCGATTTCCGATAAGAGGGTCAAAAGTTACGTGCTAATAAAGATGAAGCGAATTGACACATCATCGGCTCAAATAATTAGCTAACATCAATATTATGTAAGAATCAGTGCTTGTCTAGACCGTGATCTGTGTTAGTTATGTGCTTCACCAAATCAATTATCATCATCCAACACACCAAACTCGATCTAATTAAAAAAAAGACAATTCGAGAATTACGCACCTTGGATTCATCCACTCGACGCCAATATTCCGCCTGACCTTGGAAAAACGCCACCGGATCTTTAATCTCAAACGTCATATTCTCTCTGGTTTAGCGATTGATGATGATCTAATTGTTATGAATCGATTTAGGTTTACGGCATACAAATATATACAACGCCTCTCCGAACATCAGTTATGGGCCTTTTCATCGATTTATAAAGTGCCTTTTTATTTCTTTATTTAGGGAAAATTCCTTAAAAATAACTCAACTTATTAATTCCGACTTGGAGACATTTGGATTTGATCTCGTTCATTGTATTTGTAACGAAGACTATAGCTTACAATCACATAAAGCTAAAGAAGGGCAAAAGGAAGCTAATTGTATAAGATCAGTCATTGAACCAATGCTCATAGCTCACTTTGGAGATGTCATTCATATCGATACATTGTTTTACAAGTACGCACATCATGTCCATGTGTCTCACCATGCAAGTTGTATGAATAAAACGACTGTCACTCTTGTCGTTTCTTTGATTAGGAAATAAATTTTATTTTGGATTAAAGGATTAATCCGTGTGTTGTACGCATCAAATATTTCTTGAAATAAACTCATTTGAATTGTGAGTATATGTCATATATTGTTTGATTTTGCAAAAAGTGTGTTGGTTGTTTCAATTCGCGTCATGTGTCTATGAAATGACTGCAGGGAGAAATTTTTTGTCACTCTAGTCATTTCATTAATTCGGAAATAACTTTTGTTATGTATACAAATGTGTGATGCATGCACATGATCAAAAAATTCTTAAAATATTTACTAATTTAATTGTGATTATATATCTTGATAGTAGGCCTACTTGATAGTATACTCAAAATATTCTAATTAAGTGTGTAATGAAGATTCCAAAAAAGAAATATTCCCTAAATAGTTCCACCAACCTAGGGGTGGGCAAAAAAACCCGGAACCGAAAAACCGAACCGAACCGATATTACCCGAACCGAGTCCGAATCGATTTTTTAAAATACCCAATGGATTTTATGTGCTTAGAACCGAAAAACCGAAACCGAAACCGAAACCGAACCGAACCGAAAATCCACGAATATCCGAAATATCCGAAAATTTTATGTTTTATTTAAGATATTATGTTTTGGTCCTAAGATATTTTGTGTTTCATTTTATGCTTATGGACTTTGTGTTTCATTTTGTATTCCGATGTTTCATTATGGACTTTAGACTCAAAACGTTTTACGTATAATGTTTTTGTGTTTCATTTTTGATTCGACACTTAATTTGTTTAGGTTTTGATTCGGTTATTCTATTAATAACCGAAACCAAACCGAAACCGAAGCAATTCGGTTCTAATATGGATTTCTAAATATGAAACCGAACCGAACCGAAACCGAAGTGAAATCGAACCGAACCGACCTATAACTCATATGGTTCTATACGGACTCATTTTAGCTAGAACCGAAAAACCAAAAAACCGAACTGAAGAACCGAACGCCCACCCCTAGACCAACCTGTGTTTTTTTTAATAAATATTTTATTATCTTAATAGCCTCCATGGCGGAAATTCGAAATCGTCTCTCCTAGGTTAACTCAATCGAGTTTTTCATCAAAGAAAGCTTTTGATTCGACTCAGATCTCCGTTTCTCTGTTTCCGAGTTCCCGATCACTCGCCGGAAATTCACTAGCCCTGGAATCGCGGTGGTGAAGGCGGCGAGATTAGATAAGGTTAGCGGCGCAATCAGAATTTGATATAAGTATTGATCTTTTTTACGTTTCGTGATTCGATTAGTCGTTTCAAGGTGCCAAATTTCATGCCCATTACTCAAATTGATGTAGAATTTGATAAAGTATTGGCCTTTATGCGTTTCATGTTTCGTTTAGCCGTTTCAAGGTGCTAAATTTCAATGAATTTTACTTTCATTTAGGTTTCCCAAGGGATTATCGATACTAAGTTGCCTACTAAGTGGGACGTTATGAATCCAGATTGAACCATTTCTTGTAAAGGCAAAGGTATTATCGTCATTTGTTACGATTTATCGATTTTTGAACTTGATTGTGTTTACTTATCATCTGAGCTCTCCTCTGTTATGTACCTGACAGGGTACTGCAGACTATTTGACTCGTGTTTCCTTTGGCACGGTGCTTATAGCGTCTGTTGTTATCGTCTACACGAAGATTATAGTCCTGCTTTCAAGCAAAAGGTATCCGTTTTTTACTTGGTATTATCGTTGTGGACATTGGCATTGGTTTGAATTCTTGCACTGACCTTTTGTGGATATTGTTAATAGCGAGGATGATAATCGTCAAAGAAGACGCTGGCGCGGGTTTGATTCTGGTTCAATTTCTATACCAACCCCATCGATCTGTTTTGGTAATTTTAATTTCTTGCTTAAAGAGTTCATCAGTACGTAACCAATAAAGAGTGTCCGTGATTGATTTACCGGAAGCTCCTAGTCATATTCTAGTTTTTTTTATTTACTGGGATCCGAATTATTACAACAGACGAACTTGAAAGCTTTCGTGCTTTGCTATGTGATTTCTAGGTCTTCTCCTTTGTATTTGGAGATGGAGATCCAAATTAAGGAACTGAAGAAGAGAGGTGGCAGATGGTAATGTGATACGTATTGGCAAATTAAGCTTGACCCGTATCAATTTACTTCTCGTGCTAGGCTGTATCACTTTATACTTTAAATGACATTCTTTCCAGCTTCTTAAAATTTTCCTTTTGATGTTTATAGAGCGATGAATCCTACATTCTGCCTGTTCTTCTTCGGTTAGATGGTGAACCTGAGTTGGATGAAGAGGTATACAAATCCCATTTCTGGCTGTTTGAAATGTGTTGTCAAATGGTGCATGATCTGCAGTGTTTTCTTCGGTCATTTCCTGTTGCTTAAGGAAATATCTTGTATCGATTTCCGTCCCTGCAACGTACAACTTCTGGGTCTAGTAGACGAAAGGAATACGTGGGAAAATGGTTTGACGGGGTTGCAGATATGGAGAAGTTCTTCAAGGAGTATTTCCATTACTTGAGGTATGATTTAGTTTCTCTTCATATGGCAAAATCCTCTATACCAAACTGTTTCTGGTTTGTCCCATTTGCTTGAAGCATGATCTTTACCATCCCATTGGTTCGGTGGTTTTCAGTCAAGAGAAAGAATGATCAGATAGAGAATAGAAACAAAGCCCGGGTACAACAACCGAGGTTTGGATCGAAAAATGGGTATTGGACTCTCACCCAAGAAGACCGTGCAATAAACGGAGAAACATTGCTCTTAATCTTAATGTGTCCTCATTGTTAATTAACACAAAAAAGGTGGAGGACTGACTTGGTTCATGACTTATTTCCACCTGCGGATGCCTCAAGAATCTTGGATTTGCCGGTTGGTGATGCTCAGGTTACCAAAGATCAAGGTGTTCTTACGGCGAGTTCTGTCAGTAGCAGATTGCTTGTCTTCAAGGGGGTTACAAGTGAACATGATGTGTAAACTCTGTGGTCTGGGGGTCGAAACAATTAACCATGTTATCTTTATTTGTGATGAAGCTACACATATTTGGGCAGTGGCTGGATTTCCCTCTCCTAATAACGGATTTGGAGGAAAATTTGGCTATTACTTTCAATCTGATGGTTCCCGCTGGAGCATCGACGAATAGTTTTGAGATTATCCCTTGGTTACTATCGACGATATGGAAGAAATCGTAATTCTATTCTTCTTGCTGGAAGTCAAGAATCATCGAATGTTTTAGTTCAGAGGGCTTTGTTTAATCGCATAAAATGTTATAAATCTATAAGTTGGATAGCCGATCCAAGTAACCTGATATTTCAACCAATTAAAGTAAACATGAAATGAAAAGAAAAAATTTGAAACAACAACATTAGAATTTTATCTACCCTCCTCTCAGCTGAAAAGGTGCTGGTCTGCATGCTATTGTTCCCAATTTGTTATTTGCCGTATGACCAGTGAGTTCTACCAAAATGTCAATTTTGTCTTCTCGGACCATACGTGCTATCTCTTTCTCATCTAGCCCATATATCTCCTTCCAAACTCCATCTTTCTTCAACACTATATTCTTAAACCTGTTTGTTTTTGCATCTGCCTGCAAAGCCATGAGAGAGCAAGCAATGCTCTAAGGGGAAAAATGCCACAAGAAACAAGGAAATGAATTTCCTTGACAGAATGAGTAATTATTTCAGTATAAAACATACCTTAACTACCGCTGAATAAACCACCACTTTGTACTTTGTATAATCATGAGGGGTAGGGGTGGGCATAATTTCCGTCCCGTACCCGTTCCGGTCCGTCCCGTACCCATTCCCGAATTCCCGTCCCATATATTTCCCGTATTCCTATATGGGACAAATTTTCAATTCCCAATTGGGACCGGGACGGGAACCGGATATCCCAAAGTCCCGTTTGAAAATCCCGTTTAATATAACTATAAATATTAATTTTTATATATATATATGTATATATATATATATATATTTTTAATGGGATAATATGAAATTGTAAAGATAATATGAAATATGGTTTAATATGGGATATGAGATATATGATTCAATTTGAAGATTATGGTTTTTATATAGTTTAGTATGGGATATGGGATATATGAAATTATGAAATTATAAGGATAATATGAAATATGGTTTAATATGAGATATATACATATATCTATTTTTTAATGGGATAATACGAAATATGGTTTAATGTGGTTTAAGTTTGATTTAATTTGAAAATTATGGTTTTTATTTTATTTTAAATTTTTAACTTTTATGAAATACAATTGAATTTTCTTTAATTTAAACATGTTTTTTTTCCATAAATTGGAAAAGCTTGTTGTATACATATTTACAATTTGAAGCATTCTTTAATCTAATTTTTGAGTCCGGTTATTTTATGGGATTTCCCGTACCGTTCCCGTCCCATCCCGTTTTATCCCGTTCCCGTCCCGAATTTGAAATGGGACTTAAATGGGACGTATTTTTCTAGTCCCATAAATCCCGTTCCCGTCCCGTTCCCGTTAGATCCCGTTCCATATTCCCGTTGGCCCACCCCTAATGAGGGGCGCTTCAATGAAATAAGATATTGAATGAGTGAACAAGTCTGGTGAGATATATCCAATGGTGATAGGTCGCTCTGGATCTTTCAGATTGTCCCATGAAGTGTATTGTGGGTGCAATCTTGTCAAGCAATTGGTTCTACATAAAAGACAGGAAGGTTTCAAACACATATCTTTCAACCTCATATCAAGAAGAGCATGTTAAAGTACAGATACTTGGGCAGCAATGCGAGAATCTGGATCTCTCTTAAGCCATTTACCATAAACATCAATAGCCATAGTTGTATGTCCAGAATATCTGTGAAGACCAGCTTCTTCATAATGGAGATTTGCAAGGATGGCCTTCTCAGTCATGCCGACAGCCGAATTTATTTTTCCCAGTAATATCAGAGGAAAGAAAACATTGAGCTTCTGCAAATGGCACATATTATTCCCTTATTCTATCAAACATGGCGTGTGTAGACCACACCAAGCTTATTAAGCAACGGCGCAAAATTTTCTTTGATTAAAAGAACCCTCTCCACAAAAATAATGAAATATTATAAGCCACAATGAAATTTTCAAACGCTGCTGATATGCACAAGAATAATACCTTATAACACTCCATGGCTTTTTCAAGGTTGCCAAGGTCTTGGTATAGTACTCCCAAATTGTGACAAACCTCAACACTTTGTGGATCGAAATGGGAAGGCTCAGATGACAATTGCCTGCACATAGAGAATGAAATATGTCTGTAAGCATGCGATTACTGACTTAGAGAAAATGAATAAAAAAAAAATTCAATACCATGTCAAATTTCTTCATTTCAAGATAAGCCATCCCAGTTACAACATAGCATCTCCATTTCGCCAGTTATAATAAAGAGCCCCCTCGTAATGTGCCACCCCTTGGCTCAAATTACCTTCAAGTTTAACCTGAAACATCATTGTCAACTCCAATGTATTGAGGCCCGATTCTAATATTGTACCAGCTGTGCACTTACACAGGCCCTACTGAGGGGCCCACAATTTTAGCTGATTTTTTTTTTTACAAAAAAATCCTAAATATTTAAATAACCTAAAACATCATTGTCAATTCAAATGTACTCACAGCTGAACAGCTGCTCGCCAATGGAAAAAGAAGGACTAAGAAACTGTGAATTGCGACAAAATCCGATAGCGGATTCCTTACTAGTAAGTAACATAAATATATTTTAATGTGAATACCGCAACACAAGTAAAAAAACACACGGCACAAAGGCAGCTAAACAAAAGGATGTTTATAAAGAATTTTCCAGAAGGCACCCCATGAAAAGTTATACTTGAGCTACCGAAATTATGATAAAAGTTAAGGAGTATTACCTTTGTTCCTAATTTTGTCAGAGCTAGGGACATATCATTCTTCACAATCTCAACGTTTGGAGATACAACTAGACAACTAATGGCAGAAGAAGAAAAAACGTGTCACTTGTGTCATCAATAAAGGAGCAAGACACCAATCAAATCGCAATGCAATAATAGATATGCTACCTCTCATAATAATTGATTGGCTTCTCTAAGTCATCATGATGATTCTTATAGATGACACCCATGTTAAAATTTGCTTCAGCATAGTTAAACCCCTCAGATGCAGCCTTCTCATAGCTGGTCAAGGCATTTTCATATTGCTGCATTTCCTTGTACACATCACCTAAGCTGTAGTGTGCAAGCTGCATAACGATTTTTTTTGCATAATGAATTCAAGGGTCAGTTAAATGGTACTATGGCAAACCACATAAAACTGACTGAAAGATCAGAAAAAATACTCCACAATGCGAATCAATTTGAATTGCCTCCTGAGTATTTCCAGTGAGCTTCAAGCTATTTCCTTGTTCAATGAAATAATAGGTTAAACACTCCGTTGCTAGCCTATATAATTTGTCTGCCTCCAATGCTTTGCGGTAAAGCTGTGAAAAATATGACAAATGTAAGTTAGTTTTAGGTTTACTACGAAAATACAATCTAATGCGCAGCGCCAATTTAACAAAGTTTACTGTTTAACGAAATCATCACAGATAGAGTGAAATTGGTCTTGCGACGCCAATCGTTAAACAGTAACAGATTCACCTAGCGAGGAGAATTTTGATTGCAGCGCACTACCTCTAGTCAATGCATTCAATGATTTGTATCTTGTCTCCAGTGTCGGTCCAATCTCTTTGGATGCCCTAGACATATTTGTAAAAAAAAAGTGTTTTTTTCGTACGTTTTTCATTACTGTAAAATAGTAATCTAAAAAAATATATATATTAAAACTCCATTAAACCGTTAATAATTCCAAATAGTTAGTAATAAAAAAATAAAAGAAAGACAGCAAAATATAATTTATTTTTGAAATCTTGCTCTCCTTGTATTTTTGCCTGCAAAATCATTCATTAAACTCATGTTGTCAAGTTTTTCAACCATCTATGTTTCAATGGATGAGAAAACTAACTCATTCAATCTCTATTGTCACATGGTAGACCGCAAATAATTTTATTTCAGCTTCAGCTTCGAAAAACTTCTTTATGCGGTGACATGCGATATGAACTGTTATATCAAATATGTAACAATTTTTTTTATATATATATATATGGTCTTGTGAGTGCATCAAAGGTGAATTCTTTCAAAGTACCGTTTTATGATCCGAACGACGAAGAATTGAAGGAGATGATAAGAAAAGAGGGATCCTTTCAAATAAACGACTTGGAGACATTTGGATTTGATCTCGTCCATTGTAACGAAGACTATAGCTTTTTTTTTGGTCATCTGGAGTTTATATTAAACTGAGAATAAGATTCTTACAAACTGTTGGCTTTGCTGAACTAACCCACAAAGACCAAACAATTACGACATTAAGCAAAATAGATGCTAAGCAAAGGTAAACCGGATACAAATCAAGTACTAGCATATCAACCTTCCAAAATGGGTCATACAGAGGGACCTTTCTCACTGTCAAAGATGTAGGCAAGCCAACCAAGGGACCCAAGGGCCACATAGGAGTCGCAAAACCTACCACTAGAAGCACTTTGGGCTATGAGAAAGGCACATCTGTTTGATGGTCTTGTCTCCGTCTCAAATCTCCAAAGTTCAGCTTTTGAAGCCTAATCATGATTTCTGCAAACTGAAAATGAAAGGAGGGTCAATGCTCATAGCTCACTTATTTGGAGATGCCATTAATATCGATACATTGTTTAACAAGTACGCACATCACGTGTCTCAGCATGCAAGTTGTATGAATAAAACGACTGTCACTCTTGTCGTTTCATTGATTAGGAAATAAATTTTATTTTGGATTAAGGATTAATCCGTGTGTTGTACGCAAGATCAAATATTTCTTAATATAAACTCATTTGAATTGTGAGTATATGTCATATATTGTTTGATTTTGTAATTGTGGATTTTTGCATATGAGGTAAAACTCGTTAGTTATTGTCCATTGGAAATTGCTGATTAATTAGCATATAATGAGGAAAAATCTATCCAAAACCTTTAAAAAAACTTCAAGTATAAAATAAATGTTACTAAGAATTGACCTCAACAAAAAACTTTTAACTGCACCAACAAATTGAAAATAGAGTTTATCAATTTGGAATTAGAGTTTATAATAACAAGAAAAATCCTAATCCAAAAGCCGAATTAGAGACTGTTATAGAAAAGAGTGGTACTAAAAACAAATGTGTGTGGTCTTATCAAAGGAACGTGCGGCCATGAAATAGACACAAAATCAAGAAGAAGAGGCTTTACACACACTCTATAATAATGGTCCTTCTAAATAAGCTTAGAGAACGACTTGTGCGCCTTAACTCTCCCACCATCCCTCGCTATATTTGTCAAACACTTTGGGATTTTTGCATCTACCTATTAATCAAGTTTATTTTTACAACCAAAAATAAAATGAGAAAGAATCCATTACATATTATTCGATAAAAAAAATAATTGGATTTGAAATCAACTGAAGCTTGTGATCTAATGATTTGTAGTCCTACCGCCTCTGTGTTATTACTCGAGTTAAATTTGTTTAGTTTGTGTGAACTGTAGACGGAGACAAATTAGTTGGAATGATCATATCAAAGTTTATACTACAATTCATAATATGTGATAATTAACTAATACCCATATTTAATCGAGTGTATTGATAAGTAATGCTTACATGCAGTCCATGTTATCTAGTCGGCACTCTTCCCTCATCATTGGGATTAAGCAATAACTATTCACTCTCTTTTTCTTTAGCTAATTATTTAGCTACTAACCAAGTCTCCCAACATATGGAGAGTAGACTTAATAATTCATATAGATTTTTGGCGTCAATTTAACTAAATTATTAAAAGAATCGCATTTCCATCTTAAAAATCTATTAGAATATTGGTAGAGGACAATTGTTGTCGAGTATTGTATAAACTTTGGATTAAGGGAGAATATAGATTAGAAATAAGAATAATAATAACTCTTGGAGATACGATAAGGTGCACTTGTTGATTGCTTGTTACTTGGTAATAATATACTTGACGTGGAGTGGGTGCTCTTCACATCATGCATCCATTAACAAGAATCCGTATTCCCTACCAAAAAAAAAACCCTACCAAAAAAAAAACAAGAATCCGTATATACTTTCGATCTGCACATACAAACGCCAACATCTGTTTATTTTTAAATATATGATTATCTTACGAGCCTCTAAAATTTTTACGATATTATGATGAAAATTTCAAACTAAAAATTAATTTGTGATAAAGTGTGGGACAAATTAACCGGTTGAATAGATACACAATGAGTAATTAATTCGTTCCACTACTTATTTTATTGTCTCAAGTCTTACTTTAAAGTCTTATCGTAGCCTTAAGAGAATTACTGTAGTTGGACTTGAGTTTTTTCTTAGAGTCAATTTGACGCAATTCTTGATAAATAAACGTAAAATGTTATACATTTACGTATAGATTGTACGTATATGTACTAAACAAATGTATAAAATAAAATAATAATGAAGATGGAGTGGAGTAATGGTAGAGAGAGATGAAGGGAGAGCCGTAGATTCCGTGAGAGACAGGCTTGCATTTCCACCTATCTTTTAATTAAACTCTAATTCCTTAATTTATTTTCTTTTCAATAATACTATTTAAACATCACTAGTCCACACCAATAAAAGTTTACACTGTATAACCATCAATTGGAATTAACAAAAAATTAACTAAAAAATCTGTATCAATATATATGTCGAACAAATAAGAGTTTTAATTTCATTTGCACGAAAATAACATTTACATTGGATTTAGTTACTCTACTAGATAGTACATATTTGAAAATGTTAAGATTTCTATAGAATATATAAAGAAATATTATGCAATATACATAAAGTATTGATTTTCTTAGATTATTTTTTTAAAAATAGTTAGTTATACGATTTTAAATTACTATATTTCAATTCTATTTAGGATATATAATATATAATTAGAACTGATGAAGATATATTGATGAATCATATAACTAGATATATTATTGTAATACCTTCTAGTGTCTATTTTGAAGTGATGTATCTATCATACATGCCTAAAATTTGTTAAATTTACTCATCAAAGTAAAAACTAATTTCAACCCAAAAAAAACAACCGAAACTAATGTATGTGATTACACCCCCAAAATAAATCGTTATACAGAGTTAAAAAACGGATAATGAAGTGGAACAAACATATGTTAGTATAGAAATTGTCTAAAATTGCACATTTTTTGTTACAAAAATGGTTACACACACTCTTTCTCTCTCTCTCTATCTCATTGTATTGTGATTAGTTTGCCAAGTTGGGAAAATGGTGGAAGAGATAATAACAGAAGTACTAAATTTTTAGAGGCTACAAAAGGACAAGTCCAAACATATTCACACACTTAAAAAGCTTTGTTATATATGTGTGGTGTCTCTCTTTGACTCCTCTCTTCCTAAATCACTCACTATTTATGTATCCATCTCTCCACACATCTCTCTCCATCTCTCCACACATCTCTCTCCATCCCACACACATATTTCTCTTAACACATTACTATATATGCATCTCTCATCCTTAACTTCTCCTTGATCAACAACACAAACCCTCTTTTCCTCCTTTCTTGATCTTTATCCCTTGATATTGATCTTGAATCTCCGCGGTGCTAACATGGAAGCTTTCCAAGAGGCGATAGCGGCCTCAAAGGAGCAATCTTTGATCCTTAAAGGGAAGCGTACGAAGCGACAACGTCCACAATCTCCAATTCCTTTCTCTATCTCCCTTCCTATAGTTTCTTCCCCGGCAAGGGACATTGAAGAAGAATCCACTGATCTTGATCATTCCAAGGACAACGCTTTATGCAATAATGTGGAAAACCGCAAAAAAGATGGTGTGATCACGTCTTCATCTTCATCAGCCTCTTGGTCCTCCAACACCAGCCAAACATTGAAGGCTGAAGAAGACGAGGAAGCTCAAGACATAGCCAATTGTTTGATTCTCCTTGCCCAAGGAAACCCTTTTCACCACCATAACCAACAACTCAAGATACCTTACCACGAAACAATCAACAACAACAATAACAATAACAATACCACGTATAGATTTAGCAGCAGGAGGTTTCTAGAGACTTCTTCTTCTAACGGTGGTGGTAAAGCCGGTTACTACGTTTATCAGTGTAAGACATGTGACCGAACCTTCCCTTCTTTTCAAGCTTTAGGTGGCCATAGAGCTAGCCACAAGAAACCTAAAGCCACCTCTTTTTACTCCAACCTTGTCCTAAAGAAGAACATCTACGAAAATGACGCCGTTTCACTCGTCACAACATCAACTATCTACAATAACAACAAGAATACTAACAATAGATCGCTTGTCGTGTACGGTAAGTCCAGTAACAATAAGGTTCATGAATGTGGAATCTGTGGAGCCGAGTTTACGTCCGGACAAGCCTTAGGTGGCCACATGAGACGGCATAGAGGCGCGGTGGTTGTCGCAGCCGCGCCTCCTCCTCCAACGGTGACGGTGGCCAAAACTCCGGCCAACACGGAGTTGTCATTGTCGTCGATGTCGTTCGATCAAATATCGGAGGGTCAAGATCATTTGGTGATGCAAGCGACAAAGAAAGCTAAGAAGACGGTCGTGTCCTTGGATTTGGATCTAAATCTACCGGCACCGGAAGATGAGAATCGGGTCAACGGATTCAGCTTTGCTTCGAAGCAAAAACATGAACAAGAACATATTCAAGATACGAAGCAAAGAGAAGAACCAAAGTCTCTTGTCTTGTCTACTTCTCCTACTTTGGTGGATTGCCATTACTGATTTCTTTATTACATTATAATCTTTATTTTTTTATTTTTTTTGTTAACTCGAAAATTTATTATTCATTGTTTCAATATAAATCGTTTTTATTTTATTTTATTTTTGGTGTAACCGATTCTTTGCTTGTTCAAGACTTACGAGATTCTTTTGTTTTCGGTACAAATTTCACAGGGATGCGAATATAATATATAATCACTTTGTTAGTTTCGATTTGTTACGAAGAAAATTGTATAAAAATTGATGTCACGTTCTTTTAAACTTTTGATCACGAATTTCTTTTTTCTTTTAATTTCTCCCTCAAGAAACTTAAGTTCACGAAAAGGGCGTGACAAGGATCGACGAGTCTTATTGTTTTTTTTTCAGCAGTTTAAAGAAAAAGTTCACTTTCTGTTGAGAATAAAGTTTTAAGTTGAGAGTGAGAATTCTTGACAAAAAAAAAAAAAAAAAAAAAGTTGAGAGTGAGAATTAGGAAAGATCAATATATAGTATTTTCTTCAATCAAAATCGTATATTTCTATTATTATATGTGTTCATATGCTTTTTTTATTTATTGCCACTGGTGATTTTTTCCGATAATGTTGTCATAATTATAAGAGATGTATTACACTGTATTCACATTCTGTTTAGTTGTAATGAATGCTTTTCCTAGATTCCAGGATCTCCATTGAAAGACAAATTTGTTATCTTCTTTACACTTTATTATAAGAACTATATGCTTTACGCATATGTTACTTACGGTCACGAAACTACATCATCACTTGATTTTTTCTTTTCAAAATTTTAATAGGACCAACACTTTTTCTAATAAATAAATTATCATAATTAAAAATATATAAAAGGAAGAATGTATAGTCACTTCAAATCTGAATCTAGCTTCTGTCTTCACTTCACCAACGTCATCAAGACCGTATTTGCTTTTCGAGATCAACATGGTTTGTTATTTTGGTGATTAGTTTCTCTACTAATCACCTCAAAATGGTTTATATTTTTTTGAACTCAAATAATAAAACAATAACAACAGAAACCATTAAACTAAATATCCTAATCAAATTGTTCATTATTCATATTCCAGGTTTGATGATGGTTGTTATAATAAAACAATAACAACAAAAACCATTAAACTAAACCTCCTGGTTCCAGATTTCACCAACCGATGAAGAACTCGTTAGCTATTACTTGAAGAAGAAGAGGGTACTTGGTAAACCCTGTTTCGATGCGATTGCCCAAGTCAACATTTACAAGCCCAGTTATAAGGTTCTTTCATTTTCTTTTGTTTTTCTTGAGACTTATGCGCTTGATTTCATGTTGGGATTTTTTGGTATGGTTTTTGCGTTTGTGTCAGATTTCTTGGCTTGTGATTTTGCTATTCTTTGGTTATACTGTGAAACACTCCATCTAAAATTGACTCTAGAATAAGTCAAATACGAGCTATATCGTAATTTTTTCTAATGTTTACTTGGAATCCGAAGCATTTTCTTGTGATTTGTGTTCTGGAATTAGTTACTTGTGTTTCAAGAATTGCAACTTTTGGAGTTAGTTAAAAGTTTGAGTTTAGTGTTATAGTCATAGACAGATAGACTCATAGTGATTTTGTTGTTTCATAGTATTCGAAGTTGAAGACAAGGGACAAAGAATGGTACTTCTTCAGTGTCTTGGATAAGAAGTACGAAACCAGTACTAGAATTAGCCGAAAAACAAAGGAAGGATACTGGAAAGCAACCGGAAAAGACAAAGAAGTCCTTGGAGGAGATGAGTTGATTGGTATAATGAAGACTCTTGTGTTTTACAAAGGGCGTAGTCCAGACGGTACGAACTAATTGGGTGATCCATGAGTACCACCTCGTCGAAGCTGAACCAGAAAAGAATGAATCCCCTCAAGCGTGTATTGTTGCCAAAATAGTCTCTTTCGTTTTCTTGATACAATCAAGATTCTACATTTTCGCTCTTATCTCAATTTCTCTGTTTTGTAGGTGAAGCAAGGTCATGAGTATGTGCTGTGTAGATTGTTCCTCAAGAATGACGCAAAAGAAGTATCTTTTTGACCTGAACGAGCTCCCAAGAGAGTTTGTGATCACATAACAGAGTATCCATACAACGATGTGAATAAAGAGACGTTGAAGCTTGATTTGATGGAGGCCAAAACGATGATAAATTTTAAGGAGGAGAAGCTTAATGTGTTGCGTGAGGAGAACGAGAAGCTGAGGATGTTAGGGAACAGCCCCCAATACTTCACCAATACAAACGGAAGAGACTGAGGAAACGGTAACATTGGCTAAAGCAATGGACACGTCAAAGGAGAGGAAAAAGGATTGATGCAACTTGGGACAAGAATTAGCTATAAATGTTTTGGCTGCTAATCTTTTTTATCTTATCTTGAATTTTAGACTTTTGGTGTGAGAGAGAAGGAGAGAAGGGCTCCTAAAACATCCCTATTGTCTTTTTTTTTTTTGGGTGTGTTTTTTGGAGTTTTGTGTAAGAACAAGTTCATCTTTATTCAAATCTGAGAGTTTTATTGAAAGACACATCTTTTACCCTAACAATTGGTATCAGATTCATTCGATCCTAACCACAAAAATGCCTCCGGAATTCCCTGATCAGCTTTCTCCGATAACAGAGGTTTCGGCTTCTCGAGAGGTCTCTCAAACCATCTCCGAAGTGGAAAGCCCTAGTTCCACGGTCTTGTCACGTTTACTATCGGTCATGAATCAGATGAATCACACGCTCTCCGCCATGGACCAGAGGACTCACAAGCTCACCGATGCTGTGGTTGCGTTAACGGAGAACATCGGCTCCTCTCGCAGTGTCTCTGACCCTCACCGGAACCCTGAGAAAGCGCCGATGTTTACACCACCACCTCCACCGCCTCCACCTCCGCCGTTTCCCCGTCCTAGACCCTTCACTCAGTTGTTTCCTCCCCGAGACCCTGACCCGCCTCTGGAGCAACAGATGTACCACCGCCAACAACCGGCTCGTCGTCTAGAGCTTCCGGTCTTCGACGGGACTGATATTGAAGACTGGATCAATCGCATCGAACAGTTTTTTGATGTGGGTATGTATACTGAGCCCCAGAAGCTGTCTAAGGTTCGCTGTTCCTTCTCGGGCAAAGCTCTCAAATGGTTTCGTTGGCAAAACGACAACGACCCTTTTCGCAGTTGGGCTCAGCTTAAACAGCGACTCCTTTCTCAATTCGTCGCCGGTCCTCAGATTCCGGCTGGCGAATGACTGATTAAGCTTCAACAAACCAGAACAGTCGATGAATAGTGCACTGAGTTCATCAGCCTCACCGCTAACGCTCCGCACCTCCAAGTTGAAATATTGGAAATCACCTTCATGGCCGGTCTCAAACCTTCGATTCGCGCTCAAGTCGACCACTTTGAGCCTCCCAATCTCCAACGAATGATGTTTTTTGCTCGAAAGGCCAAGACTTTGGAGAACGCGATGCTAGGGTTGCAGCCGGCGGTTTCCAGTGTTCCGCGGTCTCAACTTGACAACGTGGGCCACTCACGTTCACCTGATCCATCCCGCGCAGTGGGCTTGCAATATGGGCCTGGTAAGTCACAAACCCAGCCCATTACCACTACTCAAGCCCCACCACGTACTACGACGACGTTTTCGGCGCCCAAAGAAGCGAGAAACCCTAGTTCGCATAATCGTCTGGTTCCTCCTCTTCGTCGCCTCACACCGACTGAGATGACTCAACGCAAAGCCACAAACCTCTGCTACCGTTGTGATGATAAGTTGCACCCTTGCCACCAGTGTGCCCAACGCGAGCTCTGGTTGCTCCTCGTTCAACCAGACGGTATCGAGAGCGAATGGGTCGATGATGAGATTTTTCCTGATGACGCAACGGTGCACGAGGCGGTGGCCATTACGGAGTTATCCCTCAACTCCTTAGTTGGGATCTCGTCTCCACAGACGCTCAAACTCACCGGTATGATCCGAGAAGAATCGGTGGTCATTATGATCGACACCGGCGCCACTCATAATTTCATCTCGACGAAGTTGGTGCGGCGGCTCTAGATTCCAATCGATACCACCGGAGGATACGGCGTGGTGGCAGGAACATGTCTCATAGTCAACGGCCAGGGCATCTGTTCCGATCTCTGTATTCAGCTCTAAGGCATCGATATCACATCTTCATTCTTGCCTCTGGATTTGGGTAGCGCTGACGTTATCCTGGGAGTTCAGTGGCTCGAGACCCTTGGCGACATCAAGTCCAACTGGAGATCACATTGGATCCAGTTCAAAATTAATGGCGTCAAGGTTCGACTCCAGGGCGACCCTAGCCTCTGCTATTCTGCTGTGTCTCTCAAAGCTCTCTGGAAGGCATTGGCTGATAACGGTGAAGGATTGGTCGTGGAGCTCAGCGGTTTGCAAACAGCCTCAAGCTCTCCACCAGTTGTGCCTGAGTTCTTAGCAGAGGTTCTTCACTCCTATGCTCCTATCTTTGATGAACCTTAAGGGTTACCACCTTCTCGAGGCAGAGAACATGCCATTAACTTGCTTCCTGAAGCCGGACCAGTGCAAGTTCGCCCATTTCGTTATCCACAGGCTCAGAAAGAGGAAATCGAGAAGCAAGTAGCGGTAATGCTTACGGCTGGGATCATTCAGGAAAGCACCAGTCCATTCTCAAGCCCAGTCTTGCTCGTTAAAAAGAAAGACAGTAGCTGGCGCTTCTGTGTCGACTACAGAGCCTTGAACAAGGCCACTGTAAGTGATTGCTACCCTATTCCCATGATTGACCAGCTCCTTGACGAACTCCACGGCGCTGTCATCTTTTCTAAACTCGATCTTCGCTCCGGTTATCATCAAATCTTGGTCAAAGCCTCGAATATTCCTAAAACGGCCTTTCGGACTCATGATGGCCATTATGAATTTTAAGTCATGCCCTTTGGGCTCAATAACGCGCCGGCTACATTTCAAGCACTGGTGAATGATATCTTCTGGAAGCACTTGCGCAAGTTTGTCCTGGTCTTCCTTGACGATATCCTCGTCTACAGTAGTTCTCCTTAGGATCACTTGCAGCATCTAGCTGTGGTCCTCCAACTCCTTTTGGATCATAAGCTCTTTGCCAACATCAAGAAATGCAGCTTTGGCACTGCTACTGTCAAATATTTAGGCCATGTGATCTCGGCCAATGGTGTTGAAGCTGACTCTAAGAAAATCAAAGCGATGGTACACTGGCCTGAACCCACAAACATTAAAGCTCTGCGTGGTTTCTTGGGGTTAACCGGTTACTACCACAAGTTTGTTCGAGGCTATGGAGTTCTTGCTCGACCTCTGACAGCCTTGCTCAAAAAGGACCAGTTCGTCTGGAGCTCTGCGGCAATTTTGGCTTTCCAGGAGCTCAAGAAAGCCATGGTCACAGTTCCCGTCCTTGCCCTAGCCAACTTCAACCAGCTCTTCGTGGTTGAATCTGATGCATCGGGTGTGGGTCTTGGCGCGGTATTGATACAGGAAGACAGATCCTTGGCTTACTTCAGTAGAGCCCTTACTGACCGAGAACGCCTGAAATCGGTATATGAGCGGGAACTCATGGCAATGGTGTTTGCCATTCATAAATGGCGTCATTATCTTTTAGGTCGCAAGTTTCTCGTCAGAACAGATCAATGCAGCCTCAAGTTCCTTCTCGAGCAACGTGAGGTCAACATTGAATTCCAGAAATGGCTCACTAAGCTCCTCGATTTTGACTTTGACATCCAATACAAGCCGGGTTTAGAGAATAAAGCGGCAGATGCTCTATCTTGGCAGGAGGGAACACCACAAATTTTCTCCTTGTCCATTCCTATGTCCATTCAACTCAAAGATATTCGTGCAGCTGTTGACAAGGACCCTGAGCTGCTTAGTGTGAAAAGAGCAGTTCTGCAGAATGCTTCTTCACACCATGACTTTACTGTGGTTAATGGGCAGTTACTGCGACAAGGAAAACTTGTAATTCCTTTCACTTCTGCTCTGGTCACTCTCATCCTTCAGGAGTTTCATGATTCTAAATTGGGAGGTCATGGTGGTGTCTTAAAGACACAAAAACGGATTGCTGCGGTGTTCTTTTGGAAGGGCATGTTGACTGACATTCGTAAGTATGTGGCTTCGTGTGCAGTCTGTCAACGCCATAAATACTCCACTTTGGCTCCTGCGGGTCTCCTTCAGCCTTTGCCGATTCCAGTTCAGATATGGGAGGATATCTCCATGGACTTCATCACAGGCTTACCTAAGCCTGACGGATTTGAAGTGATTTTGGTGGTGATTGACAGGTTTTCTAAGTATGCTCACTTCATCAGCTTGCGTCATCCTTTTGATGCAACTACTGTGGCTTCAGTATTCATTCAAGAAGTAGTACGCCTTCATGGCTTCCCTAAGACTCTGGTCTCTGACAGAGATCCTCTTTTCACCAGGAAATTTTGGCAAGAGCTCTTCCGTTTGGCTGGTACAAAGCTCTATTTCAGTACTGCATATCATCCTCAATCGGATGGCCAAACCGAGGTTACTAACAGAGGGCTTGAGACTTATCTGTGTTGCTTTGTCAGTGAGCAGCCACGGGTTTGGGTATAGTTTCTTCCGTAGGCAAAGCTCTGTTACAACACCTCTCACCACTTAGCCATTAACATGACCCCATTCTTGGTTGTTTATGGTAGAGACCCCCCAACTCTGTTCAAGTATGAACCTGGCTCTACTAATAATGCGACCCTGGAATCTAGGCTCCAAGAGAGAGATGCCATCATCTGGCTCCTTCACCAACATTTACTCCGAGCCCAACAGATAATGAAGAAGCAAGCCGATGGTCATCGCAGAGACGTCCAGTTTGCGGTGGGAGATACAGTCTATCTCAAGCTCCGACCCTACAAACAACAATCTCTAGCTAGACGCCTTAATGAGAAGCTCTCTGCTCGCTTCTATGGTCCCTATGAGGTGCTGGAACGAGTAGGTGCGGTTGCTTACAAACTGGCTCTTCCTCCAGATGCCAAGGTCCACCACACTTTTCATGTTTCCCAACTTAAGCCGGCAGTGGGAAATTCTCTGCCACCAAATCCCCTGCCTCCTCAACTTACTACTAATGGTATTTTGGAAGCTCTACCTGAGTTTTGTGTGGATGAACGCATCAACGAGTTGACTGGTCAGGAGGAGGTCTTGATTAAGTGGACAGGTCTGCCTGAACATGAGTGCATATGGGAATGGAGAGGTGTCATTCAGGAGCAGTTTCCAAACTTCAACCTTGCGAAACAAGGTTGCTCTGAAGGGAGGGAGTATTGTTAGGGAACAGCCCCCAATACTTCACCAATACAAACGGAAGAGACTGAGGAAACTTGCTGGCCAAGGGAAACTTGAGGAAACGGTAACATTGGCTAAAGCAATGGACACGTCAAAGGAGAGGAAAAAGGATTGATGCAACTTGGGACAAAAATCAGCTATAAATGTTTTGGCTGCTAGTCTTTTTTATCTTGTCTTGAATTTCAGACTTTTGGTGTGAGAGAGAGAAGGATAGAAGGGCTCCTAAAACATCCCTATTGTCTTTTTTTTTTTGGTGTGTTTTTTGGAGTTTTGTGTAAGAACAAGTTCATCTTTATTCAAATCTGAGAGTATTATTGAAAGATACATCTTTTACCCTAACAGAGGAAGATAAGTAGTAGGACAATGATCTTAGAAAAAAAAGACAGAACAAATGGATTAGGGGTTTTTTGGTAAAATAATGGAATAGGTTTCTTCTATATGTAATATGTCTCGTGATTCTACAATGTGGATAAATCTATATTGTAAAGTTAGAATAAAGAAAAAAACGGATCTGAGACATATCTATAAGTTTCTATTTCTTTTTGCACAAGTTTAAGAATCTTTACGAGAAGACCTTTGTTATTTTTGACCTTTGTAGGTCACAAAGATTACTTAGTAAAAGTGGGAAGTCAAGGATATTTATGTCATTTCGTGGTTAGCATTACAGATCAAACGAATATGCTTTATCCAGGGAAAAAAAAAGGAAAATGAAAGTTTGATCCTTGGAGGCGAAGTATGAGGGCTAATTTCTAGGGTTTTGGTGAACAATTTTTAGGGTTTTATAGTCAAGTAGGAAAGAAAAAAAAAAAAAAAAAAGAGTCGTACTATATTATAAAGGAAAGTCTGCGAAAGAAATCAAATTTCTTGCGATCCAAGTCACAATTTTCTTGCTTTTATAAAATCTAAACGCATCTCTCAGTATATCTCTATTCGTCTCTACACGTCACAAGTTAACGTCGAGATACTAGTTAGGTTTATCGTTAATGGTTCGTCACGTCATGACTGGTGGTAAGATTTTGTCGGCGCCGGAGGAAGTTCCGGCGAAGCAATCGCTTCCTCCTGGTTTCAGATTTCACCCAACCGATGAAGAACTCATTAGCTATTACTTGAAGAAGAAGGTTCTTGGTAAATCCTGTTTCGATGCGATTGCCGAAGTCGAAATCTACAAGCACAAGCCCTCTGACTTAAAAGGTTCTTCTTTCTTACTCTTGATTTCTCTTCTAGGTCAAAAATTTCCTCTGTTTCTTGAGACGTAATGCTTCTGATTTGGGATTTTTCGGTATGGATTTCGCATCTGTGTTAGGTTTCGTGTTTCTAATGTTCGTGTGAATGAGAGTACTTTCAGTGATTTAACTCTACGAGAACGTGTTTTGAGGGTTCTTGGATTTTTGTAGCAAATTTTATGGCTTATGCTTTTGCTATTCTTAGGTTATCCAAAATTGAATTCTTGATGCGTGAAACACAAGCTATATTCGTACTCCTTCTTATGATTACTTCAAATCTGAAGCATTTCTTGCGGTTTTTGTTACTTGTGTTTCAAGACATGTGATTTTGGTTGGATCTTTTACTCTTTTATTAATGAGTTAAGTGTTATAGTCTTAGAGATTTTGTTGTTTTGTTGCAGAGTATTCGAAATTGAAGACGAGGGATAAAGAATGGTACTTCTTCAGTTCCATTGTTAAGAAGTACGACACGGGTTCAAGAATGAGCCGAAAAACAAAGGAAGGTTACTGGAAAGCAACCGGAAAAGACAGAGAAGTCTGCGGAGGAGATGAGTTAATCGGTATGATAAAGACTCTCGTGTTCCACAAAGGCCGTGCTCCAGACGGTAGGCGAACTAATTGGGTGATCCATGAATATCGCCTTGTCGATTACGAACCAGAAAATAATGAATCCCCTCAAGTATGTATTACCCTCTCTATAACATTCTTTTGATCAGTTTGATTATTGAAATCTTTATAACGTGAATTCTGTTTTATAGAAGGAGCAAAATGAGTATGTGTTGTGCAAATTGTTCTTCAAGAATGACATTGGACCGCCTATCGGAAACAGATACGCGGCGTTCGTGGAAGAAGAGTGGCAAGAATGGGATGATAAATCTCTTAATCATGTAGGAAATGTGAAGGTTATGGAAGATGATGTTCCAAATGATGTGGATCACAATGAAAACAACGGGATTCTTCAACAGGTTTTTGTGATTCTTCGTAATTCGGTCTTTTCTTGTTTGTCTTGAGTTTGTTTTATTGAATTCTCATGTAAATTGTTTTGTGTAGGGAAAAAGCCAGTCACAGTGGAAGTACTTTGACCTTAACGAGGTCCCAAGAGAGTTTGAGATTGATGAGGATCCCATAACAGAGACTCACAATGAGTCACGCAAGAGAAAATATGAAGGAGAAGCTCTTCCTCATTGTGTATTAATCAACAAAGAAGCTCCATTGCCTCTTGTCCAGTACAAACGCAAACGCAACTCTAGTGGAAATTACTCAAACCAAACCACTCAAGACCATGATTCTTCTTCTGATTTGATCAAGGCAAAAACTATGATAAAGAATCTGCAGGGGGAGATCAATGCGTTGCGCGAGGAGAACGAGAAGCTGAAGAAGAGCAATAGCAACAACAACAAGGGATAATGCTCTTAGGAAAACAAAGCCTTAGGTTTCTTATGTCTCTTGTGATTCTCTAGCTTATGTTTCCATTGTAAAGTTAGGGTTTATAAAAAACGGATCAGCGACATGGTTTTCTTTCTTGTTACCTAAGTTTCCTTTTTTTGTTTATATGTGTACTGAAGAATGTTCAATCTCCATGAGAAGAGCTTCTTTATATCATTATTGGTCAAAGTCAAACAATGGTGACAATAGAGGGTATTCCTGTCATTTTATTGGTTAGCCTTACGAATCTTACTAATGTGGCTGCATCACGCCACTTATGAGACTTTCGTTTCACGTAATTGCGATACTTCTTTATTCAAAATTAAAAGCAAAAAGGGTTTGGTGTAGACTTGTAGTGGCTAATTCTGTAAAAAGTAAAAGGATATTTCTTTTATTTGTCGACAAAAATGGATTAATATAAGAGAAATTAGCATGTAAAATTCACCCATATAAGAGAAACTATTTGTTTTTAGATTGTTTATTGTCTCGTAAAATTTGGAGATTAATGGCAATAGCCAGTTCAAAAAACGAACAATTTGGGTAGATCTAAAGCCATTCTTTGAATTGTTTCCTTCCTCTTTTATAATCCTAATTTTTATTTGGGTTTTCTGCTTTTCTTCAAGAAAAAACGAGGGAAAAACTTTTCCCTAACTCTTTAATTGTGTATATAACTTTTTTACTTTCATGAATTATTTTTCCACTGAACCTAGAGTTTTCTTTTGTAGAGCACATGTTATCATGCTTCAACATGCTTATTATAATATATATATATATATATATATATATATATTTATATTTATATTTATCATATTCTGTTAAAGCTATATTCTATCATATATTTTAGCTTTTTGTGGTAACAAAGGACCACATTTGGTATGTTTATTCGTTTCGGTTATAAAGAAAATTACCTACAACAAATAAAATTTTGTTGTGAATCAAGAGAACGAATGGGGAAGATTGTGTTTATTCATTAATCATAAGATCCTTTATATAGGATTATTACAAGAGAGAAAAGGAAAATTCCTTTTCCTAATGGGAAAAGGAAAGTACATAAAAGGAAAATCCTAATTCAACTAGGATTCATTAAACCGGCCTAAAGACTAAGTGTTAATGGGCCGTAAACGGACCAGAACTAGTTATGACAATCCACTATGATTTATAACACTCCCCCTTGGATGTCATAACTCTAATGGGCTTGTAATACGCTTTGGATGTTGCCTCATTAAAACCTTACCAAGTAAAACCCATTTTGGGACAAAACCGTGGTGAAGGAAAAAGAGTACAACACGTATTACTCCCCCTGTTCTGAACCTCACTGCAAGTCTTTCAAACGACGCATTCCAATCTGATAAGTAAGTTTCTTGAACGTTGAGGTTGGAAGTGACTTGGTGAATAGGTCTGCTGAATTCTCACTTGATCGTACTTGCTGCACTTGAATTTCTCCATCTTTCTGTAGATCGGATGTGAAGAAGAATTTTGGCAGAATGTGCTTCGTCCTATCACCTTTGATGTATCCATCCTTAAGTTGAGCTATACACGCTGCATTGTCCTCGAACAAGACCGTCGATTCCTGCTTACCTTCGGCCATTCCACAATCCACTCTTATGTGCTGGGTCATCAGCCTTAACCAAACACACTCACGACTAGCCTCATGAATTGCCAATATCTCTGAATGATTAGAAGATGTAGCTGCAATGGCCTGCTTCATTGACCGCCAAGATATTGCAGTTCCTCCATGAGTAAACACATAACCTGTCTGGGACCGTGCATTATGAGGATCTGAAAGATAACCTGCATCAGCAAAACCAACTAAACCGTCCTTAGATTGGTTAGTATAAAATAGACCCAAGTCTTTCGTTCCTTGTAGGTAAGGAAGAATATGTTTTATCCCGTCCCAGTGCCTTTGGGTCGGACATGAGCTAAATCTTGATAATAAATTCACGGCAAAACATATATCTGGCCTAGTGTGGCTTGCCAGATACATTAAAGCTCCTATGGCACTGAGATATGGCACTTCGGGACCAAGGACTTCTTCAGAGTCTCTCTTAGGACCAAACGGATCCTTTTCTAGATCAAGAGATCTCACCACCATTGGGCTGGACAATGGGTGACATTGATCCATATTAAAACGCTTGAGTACCTTTTCAGTATATGCCATTTGATGCACAAGGATTCCATCATTTATGTACTCAAGTTGCAATCCCAAACAGAACTTAGTTTTGCCTAGGTCTTTCATCTCAAATTCTTTCTTGAGGCATTCAACTGTTTGGACGATTTCACCAGGGGTTCCAAGGATGTTCAAATCATCCACGTAAACTGCTATGATAACAAACCCTTTGTTTGCAAACTTTTTTTTTTTTTTTTTATAAAAATACATGGACTGATGGGATCATTCTTATAGCCTTCTTTGACTAAGTACTCACTCAATCTATTGTACCACATACGCCCACTTTGCTTCAGTCCATAAAGGGATTTGTTCAGCCTTATGCAGTGTTGTTCTCGAGAACCTTTCTTATCTTTGAGCTCAATACCCTCTGGTAATCTCATATAAATCTCATTATCCAGTGGACCATATAAGTATGCAGTTACAACGTCCATTAACCGCATATCCAACTTTTCTCTTATAGCCAGACTTATCAAAAATCTAAAAGTTGTAGCATCCACCACAGGGGAGTATGTCTCCTCATAATCTATTCCTGGTCTCTGTGAGAATCCTTGTGCAACAAGCCGTGCTTTATATCTCACGATTTCACCATGTTCATTTCTTTTCCTCACAAAGACCCATTTATGTCCAACTGGTTTAATCTCATAGGGTGTCCGAATTATTGGACCAAAGACATCCCTTTTCCTTAAAGAATTCAACTCCACGTTTATAGCTTCTTTCCATTTAGTCCAATTTTCACTCTGAGTGCACTCATATATCGACGTGGGTTCTAGATCCTCCATAAGTTCAAGTGCTACCTTAAAAGCAAATATATCATCGATTTCCACACACTTTCTATTCCATTGTATTCCAGACATAACATAATTCATTGAGATCTCATTATTTTCAGGAACGTCAGAACCATGAAACTCGGCGTCCCGAGTCTCATTGCTTGGAACTATCGGTTCAATTATGTCTGGGGTTCCATCAGATTCCTCAACCACGATTTCAGCACCTTTCTTTCTTTTCCGAGGATTCTTATCTTTGGAACCTATTGGCCGGCCACGTTTTGAGTGTGGTTTAGATTCTGTAGCAACTTGATTGTGTCCCTCTTGAACATCAATTCTAATCGGTGCATTAACAGCTGGTATGTAAGACTTAGTTACTCTTTTCGGGTCAGCAAAGGAATCTGGCAATTGATTAGCTAGCTTTTGTAAATGTATAATCTTTTGGACTTCTAATTCACATTCTTGAGTCCGAGGATCTTGCCATTTTAAGGACGTTTGATTCCATATAATTTCCTTTACCAGTCTGTTATCTCCTCCTAATGTTGGATAGACAGATTCGTCAAAATGACAATCTGCGTACCTGGCCTTAAACAAATCACCCGTGGTTGGCTCAAGGTACTTAATGATAGTAGGAGAATCATATCCAACATATATCCCCATCCTCCTTTGAGGTCCCATCTTTGTTCTCTGTGGTGGTGCAATAGGCACATAAACGGAACATCCGAATGTTTTAAGATGGGATATGTCTGGCTCTTGACCCGTTATTAACTGTGATGGGGAATATTTATGTTCACTAGATGGCCTGATACGAATTAACTCTGCTGCATGTAAAACTGCATGTCCCCAAGCTGAGACCGGGAGTTTTGATCTCATTAGCAACGGTCTAGCAATCAACTGTATGCGTTTAATAAACGATTCAGCCAAACCATTTTGTGTATGTACATGTGCCACAGAATATTCAACACTTACCCCCATGGACATACAATAATCGTTAAACGCTTGGGACGTAAATTCACCAGCATTGTCAAGACGTATAGTCTTTAAAGGAAAATCTGGAAAGTGTGCTCTTAAACGTATGAGCTGGGCAAGCAATCTTGCAAATGCCACATTTCTAGTTGATAATAGGCAGACATGTGACCATCTCGTGGATGCATCAATAAGGACCATAAAATATCTAAACGTCCCACAAGGTGGGTGTATTGGTCCGCATATGTCTCCTTGAATTCTTTCCAGAAAATTTATCGTTTCCTTAGTTACTTTGATTGGTGATGGCCTAGTAATGAGTTTCCCTAGTAAACATGCTTCACACGTGAGATTCTTTGGGATAACTCTCCTTTCTTTCAAGGTGTGCCCATTAGTACTTGCTAATATCTTTCGCATCATGTTAGCACCGGGATGGCCAAGCCGGTTATGCCAAAAAGTGAAATTCTCAGTAAACTCTTTGTTTACCATAGCATTTGCTTCTATCATTCCGATCTTAGCACAATAAAGGCCCACAGAAATGGCAGGTATAGTCTCTAGGACTTTCTTATAGCCATGGACGGTTTCAAAGATTTGAAGGAATTCTTTGTTATTCTCGTCCTTAGTTTCAACATGAAGACCATTCATTCGAATGTCTTTAAAGCTCAATAGACTTCTCTTTGAACTAGGTGAATATAACGCATTAGAAATTTCTAGATGCGTGCCCTTAGGTAATAAAATATGGGCTTGACCGTGGCCTTCAATTAAATTTGCTATACCCGCAATTGTGGTTACATTTGCCTTTTTAAGTGTAAGATCAATGAAGTATCTCTTATCTCTTAATATCGAGTGGCTTGATCCACTATCCACAATGAACACATCCATATCGTTCATACTTCAAAAGAGATAACAATAGATACTTTTAAATAACACTCTTTCATTCCATAAAGTTTAATAGAAAGCAATAACACAAAACCAAAGTATAAAGTGTAAAACGTAAAACAAGCAAAACACAAAACACCAAAACAGAAAATCAAAATCAATCACTTAAGTATATCTGAGGTTTCAAAATTCATCAAGTCATCTTGCTCATGATCGAAATCTCCTTCATTATCATGCTGGATCATATGAGTTTCTGGATTCTTCCCTTTAAGGCTCTCTTGATAGAGTTCAACCAGATGCTTGGGAGTCCTACATGTCTTAGCCCAATGATTACTCATTCCACATCGATGGCAAACTGATTTTGGGTTTGATTCTCGTGGTTGAGAAGTAATACCACGGTTATTACGATCATAGTCAGTTCGGTATCCGCGTCCTCGTCCTCGCCCGCGGTTAGAATGATCGTTATGGAATCCGTGGCCTCGGCCCTGACCTCGGCCGTATGGATTAAAATGGCCACGGCCACGTCCTTGCCATCTACCCCCACGTCCACGACCACGATGTCTATAATCACTTTGGACGTGGTTAATTTCTTTCTTTTCATCTATGGCCACATTCGCTTCAGGAAGTGGGGCTGATCCAGGAGGTCTCATCTCACTGTTTCTCATTAGCAGTGTATTATTCTCCTCGGCTAGTAATAGACATGCTATAAGCTTTGAGTATGTCTCAAAACCTCTTTCATGGTATTGCTGTTGAAGCAACACGTTATTAGTGTGAAAGGTGGAGAAGGTCTTTTCCAACATGTCTTTCTCAGTTACCTTCTCACCACATAGTCTCAGTTGAGAAACTATTCTGAACATAGCCGAGTTATATTCTTCCACGGACTTGAAGTCCTGGAACCTGAGATTCCTCCAATCATAATTGGCCTTTGGTAACAACACCGTTCTATGGTGGTCATATCTTATCTTTAATTCTTTCCAAAGGTCCAAAGGGTTCTCAATGGTTAGGTATTGATCCTTGAGACCCTCAACAAGATGATGACGAATGATCGATATCGTTCTGTATCGATTCCTTTCATTCTCATTATTATCCTCAATGATACATTCGCCAAGTCCTTTAGACTTTAGATTTATCTTAGTATCCAACGCCCACTGTAAGTAATTGTCTCCAGAGAGATTGAGGGCAGCATAATCCAAATTGTTGATTTTCGACATCTGAAAACATTCATCCTATTCTCTAAGAACTATAAGATTTTAAAGTTTATGCATATGATGCAAAATAGGTCATGGGTGCTTATATAAACGGGTACGGATGCATGATGCTTATGAAACCAGATTTTTATGTTTAACAACCTAACATAATGTTTTATATGCTCATGATGCAAGCCTAGTATTCAAATTCTAAACCGTATGATGATATGACCGGATTTTAATCAAGCATGTTATGTCTATATGATGCAATCAGTTTCAGTTTCATGTTTATCAATCAACGAATCAATCCAAACAAGCAAACAAACAAACGAGTTCAAATAAATATGCAACCAAATTTGGACAGAGTGTTTACTGTCGATCGACGGGTGATTTGTGTCGATCGACACAGTTTAATTCAAACAACAAATTCAGGCAGAAGTTTACGTGTCGATCGACATAAAACTAGTGTCGATCGACACGGGTACAGATCATGCAATCGGTTTGGATTTTAATTGAATTAGGTTAGGGTTTCAAGTTAGGGTTTCAAGTGATTACGAATCATGAATCAATAAACACAATCAAGCAAGCAATAACAATAACAAGCATGATTTAGATTAGGGTTTCTAAGATTATCATGAATCTAGGTTCTTTAGATTAGGGTTTCTTATTGTTTACCTTAACCTCCGTGAGTCTTCTAGTTCGCCGTAACCGTTGATAGGCTGTATGAACTTTCTTCTAGTTCGCCGTAACCTTAAAGGCTGTATGAACTATGATTTGAACAGTAACGCCGGATGAACAGTAATCGTCGATGAACAGTAATCGTCGATGAACAGTGCGCGATGAATAGTGCGCGATGAACAGTACGCGATGAACAGTACGATGAATAGTACGATGAACAGTAATCGCGTTTTTTGTGTTTTTAGGGTTTAGGGAGCAACTCGTGCTGATAACGTGTTGTGAATCAAGAGAACGAATGGGGAAGATTGTGTTTATTCATTAATCATAAGATCCTTTATATAGGATTATTACAAGAGAGAAAAGGAAAATTCTTTTTCCTAATGGGAAAAGGAAAGTACATAAAAGGAAAATCCTAATTCAACTAGGATTCATTAAACCGGCCTAAAGACTAAGTGTTAATGGGCCGTAAACGGACCAGAACTAGTTATGACAATCCACTATGATTTATAACAAATTTGATATTGTAAATATAGAGATTTACAATTTTATTTACTAGAAGACATTTTGTATAAGATATCGATATATCAATAAAATTCATGTATAGAAAAGTTTTACATTTTTGTTCTTATTGTGTTAACAAAATATCACGTTTCATATGCTTATTCGTTTCGATAAAAACAAGAAAAGTTATTTAAAACAAAAAATTAATCATCTTATTTAGTAAAAAACAATTTGTATAAAGCATCTTTTTAGCAATAAAATTTATGTATAGAAAAGTTTTACATTTTTGTTCTTATTGTGTTAACAAAGTACCACGTTTCATATGCTTATTCGTTTCAATAAAAACAAAAAAAATTATTTAAAACAAAAAATTTATCATCTTATTTAGTAAAAAACAATTTTTATAAAGCATCTTTTTATCAATAAAATTTATGTATAGAAAAGTTTTACATTTTTTGTTCTTATTGTGTTAACAAAGTACCACGTTTCATATGCTTATTCGTTTCGATAAAAACAAGAAAAGTTATTTAAAACAAAATTTTTATCATCTTATTTAGTAAAAGACAATTTGTATAAAACATCTTTTTATCAATAAAAGTTATATATAGAAAAATTCTATAAGATTTTTATTGTTTTGTTAGCAGACTACCACGTTTCGTATGCTTATTAGTTTCGATGAAAACAAGAATTTTTTTTCAAACATTTTATATGTGAAATCTCATTTAACTATATTTACATGTTTAATTTTAGTTATTTCATTATCACTTTAAAGCTTTTTATATTTGCATTCAAGATTTTTTTCCTTCTTTTTTGGTTTTGTATTTGATGATGAAGAAGATACTATTAAGCAAAACAAAATAAATAGATTGAAAAAACAGATTTGCGTCCCAACGACCTCAACACATGTTAGGAATCTTCTAGAATCCACAAATCTAGCAAAAGTTGTTGACGTGTCACCTAACCAGAAGCCGTCATAAATCAAATATCACCGCACCGTCACTTAAAACTTCTCTCCAATCTCACCTTCGTGGAAGATTTTAAAACCTTCGCTGCGTAATATTTTCTCTTTTTATTTCTTCAATGGCTTTCCGATCGTCTCTCTCTTCACTTTCCCCAATTCTTCTTCTTTAAAACCCTAATTTTTATAATCTATATTATCTTTCTCGATTTGCCCTAGAAGAAAAACCCTTACTTTCTTCAAGCTCGAGTTTTTGCGTTTTGGTTCAGCGATTTGATGGGTCGTGGCTCAGAGACGTCGCTCGCTCCTGGGTTCCGTTTTCACCCAACGGACGTGGAGCTTGTTAGCTTTTACCTAAAGCGTAGGGTCTGTAACAAACCCTTTAAGTTCGATGCTGTTTCCGTCACCGATGTATACAAATCCGAGCCATGGGATCTACCAGGTTCGTTAGATCTAACTCCGTATCTTGAATTATGATCTGGAATTGTGTTTGATTTTTTGTGTTTTTGGTTTGATTTAGTTAAGTCGAAGTTGAAAAGTAGAGACTTGGAATGGTATTTCTATAGTAGGCTTGATAAGAAATACGCTAATGGTTCGAAGACGAATCGTGCGACGGAGAATGGTTATTGGAAGACGACGGGTAAAGATCGAGAGATTCTTAATGGTTCAAGAGTCGTTGGTATGAAGAAGACGCTTGTTTATCACAAGGGTCGTGCTCCTCGTGGTGAAAGAACCAATTGGGTTATGCATGAGTATCGTCTTTCTGATGAAGTCCTTAAGAAAGCTGAAGTACCACCACAAGTAAGATTTGGGGAAATTGTGTTTCTTTAATTTCCAATTTTGATCTGAAATTTGAAATTGGTGGTGTTTGGTGTGGTGTAGGATGCGTATGTGCTATGTAGGATATTCCAGAAAAGTGGCACGGGGCCGAAGAATGGGGAGCAGTACGGTGCTCCGTTTCTTGAGGAGGAATGGGAAGAAGATGAAATGACATATGTACCTGCACAAGATGCTTTCAGTGAAGAATTGGCTTTTGATGATGATGATGTTTATGTCGACTTTGATGAAATTGACGAGGTTCGTATATGTTTAATGAATATGTTGAATAGTATACATGTTTAGGTCTTAGCATGATGCTTATGTGAATTGTTATTGGGTTAATGTGTTTGAATAGTATACATGTATAGGCCTTGGCATGTTGATGATAATATATATTTCTACATTGTTTTATGGTTGGGATTCAAGTCTTTTGTCTAAGCGTCTAAATCTGGTTTTTTTTTGCAGAAGCCCGAAAATGTGGTGGTTTATGATGCGGTTCCTATTGGGTCTAACTATGGTCATGGAGAATCAAGCAATAATGTTGAATCAGGAAACTTCTCAGACTCTGGAAATTACATTCAACCAGAAAACTATGTGGTTGACTCTAATGGCGGCTACTATGAACAACCAATCGAAACTTTTGAGGAAGATAAGAAGCCTATCATTCGTGATGGTAGCATTCAGCCGTGTTCTCTGTTTCCCGATGAACAAATTGGTTGTGTGCAAGATGAGAATGCGGTTAATCTTGAATCGTCCAACAATAATGTATTTGTGACTGATAATTGCTTCAGTGACATTCCAATCGATACCAACTATTTGCCTGACGAGCCATTCATGGATCCCAACTACAATCTTCCTCTCGACGATGGTCTGTACCTGGAAACAAACGATCTCGGGTTTGCTCAACAAGATGGTTTTAACTTGGAAGATTATCTAAACTTTGACTATGAGGATCCTCAGAATTTCACTCTTGATGATTCTCAATTAACGGGATTCGAAGATGCTCTTCCTAACCAAGAAGGCCACGAACAGAAAGTAAGAGTCTTGCGTTTGATTGCGTTGTTTTTCTATATACTAAAGCTCTTTTTAACTTACTATTACTCCAAACAGCCTTCCCTTGAAGAATTGGAAAAGGTGGTTGCAGAAGGCAAGGAGGCGGTGGAGAAAATCGAAAGTGGCGAAGGATCTTCCTCGAAACAAGATGCAAATTTCACAGACTTTGATGATTCAGGTAACGATTGAATGTTTCATAGTTAGACTTTGATGATTCAGGTAACGATTAAAACCGATTTTTAACTCGAGTGAAACTAAATCCTGCAGCTGCAAAGTACCCTTTTCTCAAAAAGGCGAGCCACTGTTTTGGAGCGATTCCTGCTCCACCGTTTGCTTCGGAATTCAAGTCAAAGGACTCTGCAATCCGTCTACACGCAGCACAATCTTCAGGTTCGGTTCACGTCACTGCAGGTATGATCAGAATATCAGACATGACTCTGTCAGCGGATACCGGTATGGGATGGTCATATGACAAGAATGGTAACCTCAACGTAGTCCTTTCTTTCGGTTTGGTCCAACGGGATAATGCGATGAGTTCCACCGGAAGCAAGACAGGAACTACAGCGACAAGAGCTATGTTGATCTTCATATGTTTATGGGTTCTCTTACTCACTATTAGCTTCAAGATAGGAACCATTGTCTCTGCTCGGTGATAAGATCAAAAGCCTAAAAAAGAAAAGACTATGGTGTTTGTACCTCTCCAATTATATAGGCTTTACATTGGCAGTACTTTGCTGCCCAATATTTAAATTTTCTTTTTTAAGTGTTTTTGTGTAGTGTTGAACTCTCTTCTTTATATTTCTAGATTGAGTTCCAAGAAATAAGAACATAACTCTTCTTTTTCCATTTTGACAGTTATCATTTGTGATCTTTGCTCTTTGTTTTACTGTTGGAGTGTATTGTTTTAAAAATGTTTCAAACTGAAATGATACTCCGATAATTAACGGTGAAAAAATGCATTCATGACAAACAAATAAATTTTGAAATCTTTGTAAAGAATAAGAAAGAACTTAAAATCCACACACTGGTCTCTTCTCTCTCATTCTCAAAAGTAGGTACTTTATAACCAATGTTTGATACCGTCTCTATTTGGACTCGAACGTTGAGTTTTTCTTCAAATGTATGTATTTGTGTATCCAAATTGTTTGGGATTTTACTTTGCCATCCAACCCCACACACCACCAGAGCCTTGCCTTCGCCCAGTCCCGTCTTCTCCTTCAGATGCTGACTTCTGTCTTCTAAGCATCTCAACTTCAGCTTCTATGGATTGTCCCGACTCCAATGCCTTCTGTAATTCTGCTATTTGTGCCTGAGACATGCCATTAGGTAGAATCACGATTGAGTTTGAAATCAAAGATAGATAAAATTACGAGGAAAGGCTTATGGACCTCGAGTTTAAAGCATCTTGACCGCTCTGAAATAAGTTGACCTTGTACAGATTGGAGTTCCTGCGATAATGTTAAAAAGATTGTGAATGTGTTTGTAAAACTCAAAAATGGATACTAGTGATTAACTTGACAGTTGAAGATAACGTACTTGAGATAGTTCGGTGTGACTGCTATTGACTTCATCTATCTTTTCCCTGAGCTTCGAGTTTTCTACTTGGGTTTCTACAACAGATGACTCCAACTTTCTTTTCTCTTCTTTAATGGTATCGATTCTGGTCCTAATATCTGTCTCCGAGGAACTGTTTCCTATTCCATTGAGAGTTGGTTTTGCAGGTGGAGGAAAATCTGACCTATCTGACTTGGCTATGGCATAAGCAGCAGTGACAGAAGCTGCAGCTGCAGCAGCTGCTGGTGACTTGAAGATTTTAGGATGCAAAGATTTTTCTGGTTTAAGTCTCATGACGAATATCTGTGTGAAAAGACGACAAGCGCCAAATATAATGGGTAAGACATATCAATAGACAAAGCTTGTATACGATGTAATCTATAGAGATGGGCTTACATCGTTGTTATACTTCCCGTTATAGCCGCCAAAAGCTACTAAGATGGTCTCTCCAAATACTGATGCTGAGCACACACTAAGACCCTGCAGTCGAATCATACAACAGCATATAAGAAAACTCGGATGGGAGAGAAAATGAAACATCTAATTTCAGAATAGTTTTGAAAGTATCGACCTCGCTAGCAAGTGGATGCCTTGCTTCTACATGGGATGATGTAGACCAAACCAGCTTTGACATGTTTAGAACAAGGGTTTCTAAACAACCTGCGCGCAAAAGGAAAGAGTTACAGAGGAGTTTTGCATGCAAAAGTATTAACTGCAAAAGCGTCTTAAGCAAGGAGTAAGTGCATTTACCGGTACTGTTATCACCGCCCCCAACTATATACCAGTTTTCATCAATGGTTATTCCTGCGTGTCCTGCCCGAGGAGTGACAACATCTCCCTGAACCTGAGGCCGTGACCACTCCATCTGCCATTAGTGTAATAATTTCATCAGAATATGACAAGAATGATAGAGCAAATTCAAGAAAATGTGCTTACTGTTTGCAAGTCAAGGATATGAAGATCATTGAAGAAGATAGAATGAGAACAACCACCAAAAATCAAGAGGTAACGATCGGAATGTGTAGCAGCTGTGTGATCAAATCTGGGAACTGGACGTGTCTGCCTATCAAACGAGAAATGTACACGATACAGATCATTTAGATGTAAGACCAGCTGAACAATACCACGGTGAACGTCAGCAATTTTGCGAAAACTTACGTTGTTACTACTACATCCCAAGTCATTGTCTCAAGATCAAGAACATACAGATCATTCAGCAGTCTTCTGTTCTTATCTTCCCCACCAAAAACAAAAACTCGGGAACCGACCAGTGTAATGGAATGTCCACCACGTGATACCTATAAAACAATGGAAGGTATATATAGCTATCGGAAACATAAACTGTGTAAGGAACAGTTCAGATAAACGTTATCCTACCGGAACATTTCCCCATGTATCAATGACTCCACATAGATGTGTTTCCAAATCGACGAACCGCACTGTAAGAAAGAATCAACAGACTCTATAAGCATCTGAGAGAACACCCACATGGTTCTTTTTTTGCATCTCATAGAACATGGAAAATCAAGCTGGATATCGCTAACCTGACATGTTATCCGTCGAATTCTTGGAGTGACCCCCAATCAAAAGAAGCTTGTTTCCCCACTTAATCTGCCAAAAACGTTCGAAATTTAACATTTCTAAATACGATTGCAAAAACTCTTCTTCATGTAAAGGACTTACCATACGGTGATCTGAAATAGCAGGAAAAGCTTCCCGTAAACTACCACCATCCTCTTGGGTGTTGTTCTCAGCACTCGAAGATTCAGTTTTCAGTTTCAAACTAGACCAAGTCAAGCTTCTAAGATCAAACACCTGATGAATTGAGTTTTTCCAAATCAACAACAGATTCATCAAACCAAAAAGAAACCAAGAAGAACACACACAAATACCTGAACATCAGATAAATATCGACCATTACGGCTTCCACCAACAATGTAGAGCTTCTCATCAACAACTACTGCCGCATGCTGCATTTACGAATCAATCAAAATGCTAAACCACTGAAACCAACTAAGAATCTGAATACTCAAAGAGATAAATCAATCAATTCACCTTGTACCGAGCTGATACTCGAGAGCCAGGAACAAGGAGTGGTATCCATTCATCGTGGGAGAGATTTGAATGCCAATCACCAACGTCTACTTCTTTCCTGATCTCTTCCATTACCAGAATCACCGACGCAAATACTAGTTGTACCTCACAGCTTCAGAGTCTGCTAAACGAAGAAACTCTATAATCAGTAATCAAGTAAAAATCCAGAATCTAGATTCTCACAATCCTTCGTTCCCACGGAATTTCATATAGAAATGAAGGAGGAAACGAAGAGATCTTAACACGTGAGTCCTGCTCGGGAACGATCACGAAATCAAATTTTGACGACATTGCATTCACAAAGAGATCTGAACACTAAATTCGAAATTGCTATCACGAACAGGTAATGGCGAGCCAAAGGAAGGAGAAAATACCAACATATAGACGGGAATCGAAATCGCGGTGATGGTCAGAGCTGCCGGAGAAGACGAATTGTATCGGAGCCGGAGAGGGAGAATCATGGTGAGAAGTGAGATCGAATCTCCAATCGTATTAAAAGTTTTGGGCACTTAGGTATAATCATAAAAGTCTCCGCTACTTCGGTAAATTTAAATATACATTTACTGCGACAAATATGAGAAGGTCTGGATAATACTGTAAATAGCGAAACATTCGGGTACTTATTATGTAAATATCAATCAATCTGGTTTACTTGAGAGAATAGAAAAATAAATCTGACATACCTGTAAATAAAGAAAACTATTGGCCTGGTATGTAAATAGCAGAAGAGCTTAGCCAGCTCAGCTCTGTTAATTTTTTCAAGTCTTGAAGATAAACATTTTCAATTTCTCTTAAAACGTAAGGCATAAAGAGAGAATTGGAAGGGTTAAAAAATTGTAAGTAGTAGATGATAAAAGAAACTAGCAGAAATCCAGAAGAAGAAAAAAGAAATGAAAGAAGCAAATGAAATGTAACGGTTGGTTTATTGTAAATTGTTACAACAGAAAGAACTCAAAGCAAAGGGAAACAAAACTTGAACAAATTGCAATAAAGTTATTAAAAAAACAAAAACAAATGTAAAATAGCACTTCTAACTCCAGATCTGCTTCTCTCCCAGAGAAGAACACATTACATAAAAGAAAACGAAAGAAGAAATAAAAAAAAGGTCCTAGAGAGAAATCTCTGCCTCACTCAAATCCCCATCTCAAAGCTTAGGTCTCCTCAGCAAATGATGTAAACAGACCAAAGATAGGAGCCGCGGTTAACAGTTTTATTCGGTGGCTCTCTCTGAGGCTGAATCAACTTTCTGTTTTATCATTGTCTCAGCTTGTTGGATTGCTCTCTGTGACCCTGTGATACTCACTTTCCTGTTTCCATAATAACAAGTTTATACATGAGAGGAAATTAACACATTGTTCGGTTATTAATAACTCTCCAGTGATGTCTAACTTTACCTATCAGTGGTTCCAGAAATGAAATCGCCTCGGTCTGATATTTTTATTCTGGCACCAGTCATCTGAGTGATTTCCATGATGTTTCTGCCTCCACGGCCAAGGACCAATCCTATGTGCTCATCCGATACACCAATTGTCACCGTGGTACTAGCTTCTTCCTGGAATATATACCAAAACACAGCTTAAGTAATGAAAAAAAAACCCATCTCTTGAGTATTGTTCCACACTATCCATAGAAGTAACACAGATAGAGATTCATTCATATACATGCATAAATAGGGTGGAAGATAGTGAGACGAGACTAACCTTGTGGTTTTGGTACTTGCCTCCTGAACCGTTGGGTGCATAGTTGACCGAATTGTATCCCACTGTTGCAACAGAAGGAAGCACATACGCATATGGATGACCATGAAAACCAGAGTAGAAAAGACCTAAAATTCCGAGTTAAAAGGAACTTACAAGATAATTAAGCTTAACAACAGACACACAACGTGCACAATCCTCAAAATAGAAAGAAAATCCATTCGATGAAAGATACTAAACACCGTTACTACCTATTTCTTTGATGAAAAATACTAAAAAATGATCTAACCATGACCTCTATTGCTTTTCCAACAAGAATAAATGATATGCAATCAAAGACATACAGAACACGAAAAATAAAAGACACTACAAGAAGGAAAACAAGCCTAACTAAGCTAATACAGAGTTGATATACCTGCATATGAATATGGGGAATGTACATTCTGGGAGTAATGATCGTCCTCTGTAAGCTTAGTCAAAATCAAGTCAATTGCTCGCATCTGCTCCTCGAACGTTCCAGATAATGTCACGAGCCTATCACTCAACCCATAGTAGGTATTATCCAGAGGGGATATCTTAATACCAGCTTTCGATTCCTCAATGAATGACCTGTGTCAAAAGAAATAAATTTTCTTAACAGTCAGTGCCAGCAGTACTACTGAAGTCAATATTCCTAAAAACAAAATCTAGAACTCAAAAGAAAATAAATGTCCCAGACTAACAATAGTCCTTTAAACTGAGTCACCTCTAATACACATTAACCTTTTTTGCCTGTTATAAGGTCTTATGCATACATTCAGATAAAATTATTATAATTGCTCTCTAAAAGATATGAACCATGAAAATTTTAACATGTAAACAGTGCAAGAACATAACCAGACACATTCTAGATGTTAGTTGGTGGTTTAGTGTGCGCCATGGAAGCTTTGATAACCTCAAAGAGTCTACTGTACGAAAACTTACTTGATGGTGGCCCCTCCTTTTCCAATTATGCCTCCGCAAGAACTGTTAGGAACAACAAGTCTTAGTCTTCTCCTAGGCTCAACATCATTACCTTCTTCAGCATGAAGCTAGCAAACAAAAAAAAAAGTCAAAAATTGGTCTCTTATTGACATACTATATTAACTAGTTATATGCAATTGTGACATGAAATACAAATAAGTCAAACACGACTCTAAAAAAAAAAATTACCTCACTGTGCAATTTATCGAGAATAAGTTCTAGTCCAGTGACAACCTCTTTGATAATGCCCGATATCATAATGATTCTATCAGTAGTCCCGGGGAAAAACTCTTGATTCCGTGAGAGCTGAATCCGCGCCCCAGACTTTGCTTGAAACTCAGTGATGGTTGAACCACCTTTCCCAATGACGGAACCAGCTGCCGCATTGGATACAAGAAACCGAATGTGTGTTGGCTTCTCGGTAGAATCTGAAAAGGAAGAAACACATTAGACAATAAACAAAAAATTGCATCCTCATTTGTTCAACATGGTTCACTAAACCGCATCAGGACTGAGCTAAATCTTGAATTGAAAGAAACAAAAAACAAAATCTTCTCTCCTCAACATACAACCTCAAACCAATCTACCACACATCATACAAAAACACTACATGAGAATGAATCTGATCTAACACAATCACAGAATTGTTCCTTTAACAAAAACACTTCATTTCTATAATTCGTCACATTCTGAACAAATTTACAAGATTTTCTTCAATGAGCGAACCATATTCTCATTGAATAGAAACACAATGCAATAAATAGTGTAACTTAACCATCCTTGGAAACTGAAATCTATAACATTGAAAATCTTCTCTCACGTTTTGATCAGCAAACACAATTAATCACCAATCAACACTGTCATATCACAATACAACTCACTGGATCCGATTCATGTAGATGAAGAAATGCAAAAAAAAAAAAAAAAAGAAGACCCGGATCGGATCGGATCGGAAATACCAGCTTCCGACGAATCGTGTTGTTCAGGAGATCTCTTCGTCACCTCTTCAGGGGAAGCTGCCGCATACGACTCGGTAGACTCCATTGCCGCTACAGAAGAAAACCAAATCAATCAATTGACATTACCAATACAATGAACGGAGAGAGAAATAGATAAGAGACTCGTTCGTCGGAATCTGAGATTGAGAAAGTCACCTGTCTTCGCAGAATTTGAATCTCCTCCTTCCGTCGCCGTGACTTATCGTCGGTGATTCTGAATCTGAGAGAGAGTTGGGTTTCGATGTGCGTCTCTTTGATTCTTCCTCGTCTTCGTCGTCTTTGTCGCCGAGCGGTTTGTGAATGAATGAAGGTGGCTCTGGTGTCCTTCGTCTATCTATCCACTAGGCTTGCTTATTCTATTATTTTATTTTAATTTATTTTTTAATCTAATCTTATTGATCGCCTCTCTATCTCTTTTTTTTTATTTGTAAAAATATCAAATCAACTTTTTCTCAATCTTAACTTTTTGATCAATGCATTAAGCCATTAACTATTAGATGCGTCCGTTAAATTGCAAAATCTAGCGATAATTTGTTTTAATTATAACAAATAGCTACATAATTAAACAGATTCATAAAATATTAATTATAGTAATGATATAACTATACTCCTTTTTTTCCCGTGATATAACTATACTCAACATTTACAGAAGTGATATGGTTATGTTTGTTTATTTATTTTCATTTTCTCGATTTTTATCTTTTGGCGATTGATATACATACATTGATCATTTTTGCCATTTGTTCCTTTTTTAATTACATCTTTTTGCAATTTGTTCACTTGGATCATTGATACCATTTAAGCTGGTTAACGTGACAGACAGATCCGCCATGTAAACACTCGATAGATCTTAAATTGCAGTAAATATATATATTTCTCAACTAGGTGACATGATTTTAAATAATATTACATAAGAAAAAATGGTATAAATCATTTTCACATATTGATTTTTTTTTTTAATAGATACATGTTTCTCATTTCATACTTTCTTAGTATAAAATTATTTGATGTTTTAGAATTTATTTATTTATTTATATCAAAATAATTGATGTTTGGTGGAATTACAAACATGTCACCTTTAAATATTCTTTCAATTATGTCACATTCGAAAATTTATTGCAAACATGCCACCTTTTATAAATGATTTTTTTCTCTCTCAAAACCCTAACCCTAAACTCTACTCCAAAAACTATATCCTAAATATAAAATAGTTAACCCAAACCAAAAAAATATAAAACACAAGTTCAAAAAAAATGACATTCTTGCAAAGATTTTCAAACGATGGCATAACTGTAAAGTGGCATGTCAAGAATGATTTATCATGAAAATTCTCTTGATGTTTTCATTTTCCCAAGACAAAAAAAAATAATTAAAATCTTTTATCTATTGTGACCATTTAAATTTTACAGAATATTTTGTGATTGGTAGAATTGATTTTATTTAAATAATAAATGATTCTAGTTCATTTCAAATTAAACTTTTAAAGAAAAATATATCAATTTAGTTATGGAAATTTTGGTAAGAGATTTTATGAGTAAATTAAATTTATAATAAAACATTCCTTAAAAAATTGCCATGTCATAATTTTTTGAAGCCATGTCACATTTGTTTGTGTGAGAGTGATTGTGGAGAAGACACATAAGCATTCCTCCACAAATCATTCTCTAATAATATATATGGGGGATTTGTGAAGGAGAGTTGACGAAGACAAGGAGAGTTGACGAAGACAAAAGATATTTAGATACCATTAATGGTAATGCATGCTTTGTGATTGAATCGATCGTTTAATAATTGCAATATTATCGTTTATTATAAGGTGATTTGGTGTTTAGTCCGACAATAATGGGAAGTGGTAACCTGTGTTTCCCTCACGACTAAACAAACCCATTGGTTCAACTTTCAATATTAAATCTTTTTTTTTTAGCGTCCAAAAAACTAACATTAAAACTACTAACCAAATTTTAACTCACTATATTTTCCAATAATTGCTTCTTAAAGTTTAGTTACGTATACTAAAACAAAAAAATCTGAGAATGTTAAATAAAAAAATACAAACAAGTGTCAATTCATGCTACATTACACTTTTATATCTCAGTTTTTCTATTTTACAAAAATTACATGTTGCAATAGTGATTATTTTTTTTGGTGGGATTTAACTATTGGGTACTTTGTTACTGGCCCAGCGAGAAGGAATTTGGTCTTAGTGGGCTCTTATTGGGTTGCTTTCAATACTCGGCGTATTTTAACTGTCATCATGCTAATATACGCCATGGAGAGCTCGTGGTGATGGTGGTTTCACAGAATCTTATCATTTCTCTCTCTATCTTCTGCGTTAAGCCGATTCGTTAGTCGTTAAAACAACTCTCATCCTAAAAAAACGCCGTCGTTTCAGCTATGGCGTTGAGCTCAGCGACTCTTAAACTAACCTCCTTATACTTCTCGACGAAGAAGAAGACGAATCGAAACCCTAGATATCCATCTCTCTCCTTCACCATAACTTCCTCATCATCATCCTTCGACGAACCACCTAAATCATCTATCCCATCTTCTTCTTCTACACCACCGATTCGCGTCTCCTCGAGTTCTTCCCCTAAAGCTCGATTCGTCGCTCGTCAGAAACAATCCGTCTCCGTTCAACAGCTCCAACGACCTCTAAGTAATTTTTCAGCTCGATTCTCTGATTTGAACCATTTCGATTTGTATCTAAATCTGGAATCGCATTGTTTGATTTCTGAATTTGGTTGATTTGTTTGATGCAGTCGAGTATATGAGCTTACCTGCAAGTCAGTACTCAGTGCTTGATGCAGAGAGGATTGAGAGAGTTGATGATAACACGTTTAGATGCTATGTGTATACGTTTAAGTTCTTCAATTTTGAAGTTTGTCCAGTTTTGCTTGTGAGAGTTGAAGAACAGCCTAATGGTTGCTGCATCAAGCTCTTATCGTGCAAGGTAATCTAAGAACTTTTGGATAATTGACATAAATTTGGATCAAATTAGCTCTCTACTTGTTAAGATCGTGATGGTTTTTTTGTTCATTGTATTGTGCTTATAGCTTGAAGGATCTCCTGTAGTGGTTGCTCAAAATGACAAATTTGATGGTAAGCATATATCCCTGTATATGATGATTCTATATGCCCATTTTGTAATTGCTTTATGTGAAAGTGATCAATAATGTATTAGTGAAATTAGATTTGGTGTGTATGAGCTTAACATTTGGTATTTTCTAGTTATGCAGCTTCTATGGTGAACCGGGTATCATGTGATAGCATTGAGGAAGGATCATCAGAGCAAAAAATTACTTCAGATGCAGTCATTGAGGTTAGGCTAAGTGCTTCATCTTTTTTTTTTTTGCTTAGTTAATCAGTGCGCATTGATGTGGTGTTTCTGACGTATTTGGCAATCGTATTGTAGGTCAATATCGAGATTCCTTTCGCGTTTAGAGTTTTCCCAGTGGGAGTAATAGAGTCGACGGGGACACAAGTTCTTGATCAAATTCTTAAACTCATGCTACCACGATTTTTGTCTCAGGTATGTAGGAAAACATATTTGTATGCATCCACAAAGCCCTTTAAGGTATCCTGATTCCATTTCTTCTCATTAGATAGTTTTTTCACCGGCTTAGGGAGGATTAGTCTCGTATATGAGTTTTTCTGTTAAGGTCTTTCGTATTTGAACTGCTCGATGATGAGGCAATATAACTTGTGTTTGGGCTTTAATGATGTCGGTGAAAAGGCACATGTTGAACCTAGGTCTCAGATTAACATAGCAAGCGTTTCCATGGTTTCCACCGTAAAACTTGGCTTGTTGTTCCTCAAGCATATGCTAAATCTGATTCCGAAGAAAATGCAACGAGAAAGAAAGCTCGGGACCATCATCATAGGATGTAGCTAATCGAAGTAGATTAACCTTTTCTATATAGTTACAGTCTTACAGAGATATGATAGGATTATGATTTTTCATATTAATGTGCTAATATGGGTATTTACTCGTCTCAACGTGTAATCTTATTATGCTCTTTTACTCGTTTTGCAGCTCTCGAAAGACTATCAAGCGTGGGCTACTGGAGACACTTCAAGGCAGCCTCTTGGAACCGGCGAGATCTAATAAGAGTAAAGCTAAAGCTACCTTACCTGGTTCAGAGAACATGTGCCTCCTTGAGTTTGCATCGGAATGTTAGCAAATTCTTGGATCTTTTTAAGTGTGTTATTCGGGTAATATGACCACAAATGAATTTGTATTTCTCTGGAATAGCAAAATCCTTTTCAATAGAAGATGTTTGTTTGTTTGCTTGTTCCTCTGTAATCCCATGGTTCCTTAACCGGATCTACCTTTGTACCAAAAAATATATTTGTGTGATTGCTGGTATGGCTAAAACTGAACCAGTGATTCTCTTGTATTTTTTCACTACATCTCCTTTTTCCGTTGTCATTTGTTAATGTGTACTAATTTAGTTATGTTTATGAGTGAAGATAAAAAAAAACGTTTCATTTCACATTAAGCCACAATTTAATGTTTTTAGTCAAAAATTTAGTTGCAACTTGTAGACACAAACACGATTTGTTTATCGAGTGAGGAATTCGATTTGTGATTCATGTTGATTTTTACGAATTGCAAATGACCTCCATCAAAATCAATTAAATCAAACGTAAACATTTAGTATGTTAACATTTTAAAACAAACATGAATATAAATATAATATGAGATATGTTTTCGTATTTGCAAATAGGTATGACCGTATGAGTAAAGAAGAAGCAAATGTTGTAAGCAATCGAGAAAATCAAGAAAAGCATACGTCTCTTCTCTCTTTGGCAGACAAAACCAACAATGTTACAAAGACAAATGAAGACATTCATATAATGATGAAACAAGAAAGATTTTGTTTGATATGTTTTCTTGTAACTTTTCTCTCGTCTACAAAATGTTATATTTTCACTACTTAAGTAGAATACCAAAATGTACAATTCAAACACTATTCTCTTGTACCTAGTTACCTCTTTATGTTGGGTTTAATCGGAAAACTTTGTTAATATATAATTTTGAAAAGTTATTACACTCATTTATATGAGATATAAGATTCATACCAACTGGATAGAATTAACGATTCAATAGAGATGAGTTTCATCCACCTTTGCGTACGTATGAATGGTGTACTATAGTTGTTTGCCAAGAGCCATGCATAGCTAAAAACTTCTTTTATTTTATGTAGTCATGTCTATGTGATTAGATCTTAAAACCAACAACAAAGAGCGATGCAAATTAATGTTTACTTTAGGTCTACAAATATTTATCTTAATGTGTCTAAATTATGATGCATGATTATATATGGATCTCTTAAAATGTCAAAACTAAAACGTGCGTTTGTTCCGTCTAAATATTTTTTGGCGACGTCGATATATAATTTGTATATATATGTATAGAAAAAGACAAAATAGAGAAGTATACCATAAAACTATATAATAAGATGTTTATAGGTTTTGGTTGCTAAATCCCTAAGCAATGATTTTGCAGGTAAAAAAACAAAGAGAGCAATATTTTAAAAATAATTTCTATTTGGTTTTTTTTTTTTCTTACTAACTATTTGGAATTATAAACGGTTTAATGAAGTTTTCATGTGTTTTTTTAATTTAGATTACTATTTTTACGATATTGGAAAATGTACGAAAATGACACTTATATATATATGCATAGGGCATCCAAAATGATTGGACCGGCACTGCGTATGAGATCCGTACTCGAGATGCCATCCATAATCGAGTTTCTTTGAATTTTTGTTTTGAATCTACTGAGTTGAACATAATTAGTAGATGTGTGATAAGTTAATTGGTTTTTATTATCAGCTTCGGGATCGCTCGATATTTAGACTTAGAGACATGATAGTTCATCCGATCCCCCGGTTGATGCTCCAGGTGATGTTTTTGAGGAAAACTTGGCCATTCTCTTTGAGGATTCACCAATTGCTGCAACTGTTCCCGCGTTCGCTAGTCTTTATGAAGTTCGTTTAAGGGTGAAAATTCTTTTCTCTTATATAATTTTTTATTGGTTTTATATCATGGTGTTTGACGTATGGGTTTTGCCAGGAAATTTGGGTTCCAACACCTGCTCAATTTGCGACTCTTGAAGATGCAAACTGTCCAGCTAACTACCACACGATGCTATGCATTCGATTTGGTTATAACCCCGTCTCGGGACTCGAGTTTTTCGAGTTCCAAGACTCGAGTGGGGTTTATTACGTAGACGGCGGCTGCTTTATGTCGGCTAATTCGAGAGTATGTTACTATGCTTATCTAGCTAGAGAACTAGGTAAAGAAGCAGAATATATCTCTTTCTTTTGGGTTGTAAGGTATCTTCTCTCTGTCAAACTTACGTCCCATGATATCAGTTATTCCTACAATGTAATAGTTTTAGTTGATAATTGTTTATCATATCTGAACTATGTTAAAGTTTTCAGTACTTCCAAGTTTTGGTAATTTGGGTTATTAGGAGAAACCCGATCATCAACACTTTTTATAAAAAATCGGTTCTCGATTCGATCCGGCCCGGCCTGGCCTTAACGAAAGTCATACTGAACACTAGAAACCAATACCACTTCGTACAAATGCAGAACCAAAACAGAATGTAAATGTCTTTAACTCTCATTACCGTCTCCAAAACAAAAGGATATAGAGAGAGCTATGCAAATGTCTACTATATGGATATACAAAAATTAATCTTAATGTGTCTAAATTAGGATGCATGATTGTATATGGATGTCGTCAAATGTAAAAACCAAAACGTGCGTTTGTTCCCTCTCACACAAAAAGTTGTAACTTCGAGAAATAAATATATTTATATAGAAAGAAGACAAATCAACGAAGAATGAGACTGAATGAGAAAAATGTTCCCTTATATAATAAGGTTTATAGGTTTTGGAGTATTTAACTTCAAAACTTCCGAGATTCAACCCATAGACCCATAACTCTCAATAAAGCTAGCTAGCACTTACCTCTTAATAACGCTAATTCCTATTATTTTTGACGGTCGATATATTTTAAAACATAATGTTCTTCTCTAAACACAATCAGATCACCTATACATCATGGTAAATCTAAAAATGTAAAAAAAAAAAACGAGTAGATGCTAGAAAAAGAAAACATTCGTTTTGTATATAAGTTATTAAGTTGTATTGCGTGAAAGACGTGTGTGACTTATGAGACTTAACATAGACCCAAAATCCATGCACCCTTGTCTTTCGTCCCAATGCATTTGTAAGCTTTCTCATAGACATTTTCCTATTGTTATATTTTATACCATTATATAGTATATGATATTACTCCATGTGAGAATATTGATTGGTACGAAACACTCACAAAGATCGATACAAATTGGCAGCAGAATATTGATCCAAATGGTGTGATCTCTTTGCGACTTAACTATTCGTAATTACCATTGATCTAATACAAGAAGCACCTAGATGTCTATAGTGACTTAAGTATGGTTTTAATTGATGCTATGTTTTGTCTACTATTGATGTAGACTTGTAGGTGTGCCTTTGTATACTTTCAATGAAAGTTCATTCAACTAGGAAAAAGTTTACTTGTGATTTTTCATCGTGTTATTGTTGTCAAATTTTTGTTATCTAAACAAAATAAACTATTAAACTAAAAAGTTAAACCCACGAGCCATATTTAAGACTTGTGGAATACAAAGGGGTTTGTGCCTGCATTCTTGTCATTTGCTTATTTGTGATCTCGGTGAGGCCTAGAGGAGCTAGTACGATTGATGCTGTTTGTAGGTGAGGTTTGATTACTTTTTGTAGCTCTGTGCTAGCCAAAGATGTTGGTAGAGTGAGCTCCTGCTTTCGGCGTCGGTTTGCGAGGTCTCTTCTCTGAGATAGCTCATGGAAAATGCCTCCAATTACTCTTGCGCTGCTCATGGGGATGGGTGGCCGAGAGCTTTGGAGCATTGGCCGTTGACGGCTCAGCTTTGGACTTCCGGTGAACGGCTTCTAGTGCTTCGCTGTGGGAGGATTAAGTTTAAATTGTCTTGAGTGTGCATTGGCCTTGTGCTCCGATCTATCCGTATTGGTTCAGTTTTGCTTTCCCTTCATCGTCATCGCTTTATCGGCTCCATCGACTTCGGTCATGTTGAGTGATGAACCGAAAACTGTTGTTGTTGTGTTGTGTTCATGTTTTTATCTTTTTTGCCATGAGCATATCAAATTAGGTTGTTTGTCTTTCGATTGTAACCTATAACATTTTTATTTAATGAAATATTTACCATTAGCAAAAAAAAAAAAAAGAAAAAAAAAAGGGGTTTGTGCCTTGTGGGGTGTTTTAAACCCACGAGCCATATTTAAGACTCTCTTTTTGGGCTTTAAGACTCTATTTCCGATCAAGGAATCTCTGGAGGAGCCCAGTGCAAAGATAAATGTTCTGCTGCAGGCGTATATTTCACAGCTAAAGCTTGAGGGTCTTTCTTTGACACCTGACATGGTTTATATCACTCAGGTTTGTTCCTTGTTCTTCCCACCTCTCTTAGTTACATTGATAAATTGTTATCTGTTTTCTGGTGCTTACATCTTTTTTTTTATTTTTTATCATGTTTAGAGTGCTGGACGTCTTGTACGAGCTCTTTATGAAATTGTATTGAAGCGTGGATGGGCTCAACTGGCTGAGAAGGCTCTGAACTTGTCTAAAATGGTTGGGAAGAGGATGTGGAGTGTCCAGACACCCCTTCGTCAGTTTCATGCATTTTCCAATGAGATTCTGATGAAGTTGGAGAAAAAGGATTTGGTGTGGGAAAGGTACTATGATCTTTCCTCACATGAGCTAGGAGAGCTTATTCGTAGTCCTCAGACGGGCAGACCGCTTCACAAGTTCATCCATCAGCTCCCAAAGTTGACTCTTGCAGCACATGTTCAGCCTATAACTCGAACTGTTCTGAAGGTGGAACTCACAATCACACCTGATTTCCTGTGGGACGAAAAGATTCATAAATATGTGGAGCCGTTTTGGGTAATTGTGGAAGACAATGATGGGGAGAAGATCCTTCATCACGAGTATTTTATTTTGAAGATGCAGTATATTAATGACGATCACACTTTAAGCTTCACTGTGCCAATCTTTGAACCGCTGCCACCTCAGTATTTTGTCAGAGTGGTTTCAGACAAGTGGCTTGGCTCGCAGACTGTGTTGCCTATATCTTTCAGACATCTTATTCTTCCAGAAAAGTACCCACCCCCGACAGAGCTACTGGACTTGCAGCCCTTACCGGTCACAGCGTTAAGGAATCCAACTTATGAGAGACTCTATCAGGATTTCAAGCATTTCAATCCAGTGCAGACTCAGGTTTTCACTGTTTTGTATAACACAAACGACAATGTGTTGGTTGCTGCTCCAACTGGAAGTGGGAAGACTATCTGCGCGGAATTTGCTATACTTAGGAATTATCAAGAAGGACCCGGTGCTACAATGCGTGTTGTCTACATTGCACCGCTGGAGGCTATTGCTAAGGAGCAGTTTCGTATCTGGGAGAGGAAGTTTGGGAAGGGTCTTGGATTACGGGTTGTTGAATTAACTGGGGAGACGGCGTTGGATCTTAAGCTGCTTGAGAAAGGTCAGATAATCATAAGTACTCCTGAGAAATGGGATGCTCTTTCCCGCAGGTGGAAACAGAGAAAATACGTTAAACAGGTTAGTCTTTTCATCGTCGACGAACTCCATCTACTTGGAGGTCAAGGTGGTTCAGTGTTGGAGGTAATCGTCTCTAGAATGAGATATATTTCAAGTCAGAGCGATAATAAGATCAGGATTGTTGCGCTTTCCACTTCGCTTGCAAATGCAAAAGATCTTGGGGAGTGGATTGGGGCCAGTTCCCACAGCCTTTTCAACTTCCCTCCTGGAGTCCGGCCTGTTCCTCTGGAGATCCACATTCAAGGAGTAGATATATCCAGCTTTGAAGCCAGGATGCAGGCGATGACCAAGCCAACCTACACCGCCATCGTCCAACATGCCAAGAACAAGAAGCCGGCTGTAGTTTTTGTCCCAACCCGTAAACATGTCCGCCTGACTGCTGTGGATCTGATGGCGTACTCTCACATGGACAACCCGCTGAGCCCTGATTTTTTGTTAGGGAATCTGGAAGAACTGGAGCCTTTTGTTGGAAAAATCCGTGAGGAAACACTGAAGGAGACACTGCGCCATGGTATTGGGTACTTGCATAAAGGTTTAAGCAGACTGGACCAGGAGATTGTGACACAGCTCTTTGAAGCTGGACGGATTCAGGTTTGTGTGATGAGCAGTTCACTGTGTTGGGGAACTCCTTTAACTGCACATTTGGTGGTCGTAATGGGGACGCAGTATTATGATGGAAGGGAAAATTTGCATTCAGATTATCCCGTACCTGATCTGCTTCAGATGATGGGGCGTGCTAGCCGGCCTCTACTTGACAATGCCGGGAAGTGTGTGATATTCTGTCATGCACCGCGTAAGGAGTATTACAAGAAGTTTCTATATGAAGCCTTCCCTGTGGAAAGTCATCTCCAGCATTTCTTGCATGATAATTTCAACGCAGAAGTGGTTGCTGGGGTTATAGAGAACAAGCAAGATGCTGTCGATTATCTTACATGGACTTTCATGTACAGGAGACTTCCCCAAAACCCTAACTACTACAATCTCCAAGGAGTTAGCCACAGGCATTTGTCTGATCACCTATCAGAGATGGTTGAGAACACCTTGTCTGATCTTGAAGACAGTAAATGCATTGAGATAGAGGAAGAGATGGAGCTTTCTCCTCTCAATCTTGGTATGATCGCGTCCTATTACTACATCAGCTACACCACCATCGAGCGTTTCAGTTCTCTTTTGTCTTCTAAAACCAAGATGAAAGGGCTTGTTGAGATCTTAACATCAGCTTCGGAGTATGACATGATCCCAATACGGCCTGGCGAAGAGGACGCAGTTCGGAGACTCATCAATCACCAAAGGTTCTCTTTTGAAAACCCTAAGTGCACAGACTCTCATGTGAAGGCAAACGCGCTTCTCCAGGCGCATTTCTCGAGGCAGAACATGGTCGGGAACTTGGCAATGGATCAGCGTGAGGTTCTTCTGTCTGCAACCAGACTTCTTCAAGCGATGGTTGATGTGATATCGAGCAATGGCTGGCTGAATCTTGCTCTCCTAGCTATGGAAGTAAGCCAGATGGTGACTCAAGGCATGTGGGAGCGGGATTCCATGCTTCTGCAGCTCCCTCACTTCACAAAGGACTTGGCCAAAAGATGCCAAGAGAATCCAGGGAAAAATATTGAGACTGTATTTGATCTTGTGGAGATGGAGGACGAAGAACGCAAAGAGCTTCTCAAGATGTCAGATCCTCAGCTTCTAGACATTGCCAGATTCTGCAACCGCTTCCCCAACATTGACCTTACTTACGAGGTTGTGGGCAGCGAAGAGGTGACCCCGGGAAAAGAGGTCTCACTGCAAGTGATGCTTGAGAGAGACATGGAGGGGAGGACAGAAGTGGGGCCAGTGGATGCACCAAAGTATCCCAAGACCAAAGAAGAAGGGTGGTGGCTGGTGGTGGGCGACACCAAGACGAACCAGTTGCTGGCAATCAAGCGTGTCTCATTGCAGCGGAAAGCGAAAGTGAAGCTGAATTTTGCAGCACCGATCGAAGTAGGGGAGAAGTCATACACACTATACTTGATGTGCGACTCTTACTTGGGTTGTGACCAAGAGTACTCTTTCTCTGTTGATGTCAAAGAATCTGGCGCTGGAGATGACATGGAAGAATGATTTGTTGTTCAGGTTACTCTTCCTCACTACATGTGTTTTTTCCCTTGTCATTTGTTAGTGTGTAGTAATTTAGTTATGTTCATAATTCAAGATAAAAAACGTCTTTCATTTCACATTAAGCCACGAAAATTTAATGTTTTTAATCAGAAGTTTATTAGTTGCAACTTGTAGACACAAACACGATTTGTTTATCGAGTGAGGAATTCGATTTGTGATTCATGTTGATTATTTACGAATTGCAAAAGACCTCCATTAAAATCAAACGTAAACATTTAGTATTTTAACATTTTAAAACAAGCATTAATATAATTACAATATAAATATGTTTTCGTATATATGAGTAAAGAAGAAGCAAATGTTGTAAGCAATTGAGAAAATCAAGAAAAGCATACGTCTCTTCTCCCTATGGCAGACAAAACCAAGAAAATAAAAATTAACTCGACAGTAACAAACTTATATGAGTAAAGTAGTGTTTGAGTTTTTCTTGATTTTCTTACAAAGACAAATGAAGACATTCATTATCTTTTCACTACTTAAGTAGGATACCAAAATCTACAACTCAAACACTAGTCTCTTGTACCTAGTTGGGTAGAAATAACATATGAAACTTCCACAAATTTTATTTTTGGCCTTCTTGACGTAGAATATTGGCCATTAGGCTTATTGCTCTTATGATTCTTATATATGTAACAATCATATAAGAGTCAATTACATTTTATATATTATACTATAGGACCGATTGTACATGTTGTGTGGATGCCACAAAACGTTGAGGCTTTCAACTTGTATATAGTACGAAAAGTGTGTCAATGCGTATATTTATTGGTTAATCATCGGTTTATGAGCAAACACTACCAAAAGTAACCGGGTGGGTATTAACAAATACGAAATATAGCTGGAAGTTAATCAAAACGGTGTTTACGTACTTAAAAGATTCGCGTATATTATCGTTGTTTATATAGATTTGTACCCAAAAAAAAAAAGTGTCGAAGATGCAACGGCGACTTCAGACCAACTTTTCGGTTGTTGGCAATCCGGTTAGGTTTGTTTGGTTATGGAGTGGTTTGTTTTGAAAAATAAAAATTGGATGAACCGAACACAAATCCAGTTCGATTTGGCTATTGGTTCGGTGGATTGGACTAGAACACATTGTAACAATGTGCACGCAGGTTTCTCTAAACATTCGGGTGGATAATCCAATATATAATTGTCATCTCTCGTGACAAATATCTCTCTATCCTCTAATCCATACATAAATCATATATTTTATTTTATCCCCAATGATATCAAAGTTTACACGATTTACAGGAGGAAAAAATGATGACGAAGAAACTGTAAGAGAAATGTGTAAATAGCATTTGGTTCCATTTTTCATAAATTCTTGGATGATTAATGTTGTAAAAGAGTGAAGAAAACTCTAAGAGATTGGTTCTGATCAGTTCTGACATATCGCATTATATATCTAACATTTGTTGACCACTCAGCTACATTTAAAAAGTAAGAATTTGCTATTACATTTGTAATTAAAAATAGGAAGAGATTATTCGTAAGGGTAAGTAACAGTAAAATATGGACGTTAAGAGCATGTGCAATGGAGACACCTTTGTTACGCGTGACATCCGGGATATTTACTTAATTTTTAATAGTATACTATATATACTACTAATATTAGAAAATATATAAAGAAAGTGATTTTTATTAAATCAACTTGAAGTAAGATTTATCGCGTGACATTCGGAAGAGAAGTAGGTGGTGGGAAAAAAAACCACTAGTTCACCACAATTACATGTTTTTGCGATATGCAATTTACAATTATGGTATTAGTATATATATGGAAAGATTTTGCACCGATTATGCACCGCAACCATCTTTATAAACGTCCACTCCCTCATGAGTTGTTCACGTTTATTTAGCATTCTTCTTATCACCAATTTGTTTTTAATTCTTTTTTGGTCGAATCGGTGTTAAGCGATCCCACAACTTCTTACCCTAATTTTCTTACTCTGTGTTTACTCGTCTTCTCTTTCAAATCGCGGCCGCCTCTGATGGAAAACGTCCGGAACATTCGGTTCAGGATTCCTTCAATTCTGGATCCCATTCGTCGGCAAATGTATCTTTCTGCTGGGCGATTGCGTTGATAGCTCAGTTTCAGGCGCTTTTGAGGTTGTTCGTCTTCCATTTTTGTGTCTCTGCAATCTCTCAGCTTTCTGAGAATGGTCTACTAATAAACCCTGTAGACTTTAAAATGCAGTGATGAATTAACTTTGATGAGACCGTGAGGACTTTTTGTAAATAAAAACTCTTCTTTTCATTGTTAAACTTGCATTATAACCAAATAAACCAAAATATGTTCAAGTCTAAGTAACATGGGTGAAAGTTGATACCTGTATCCAGTTTGCTGCGTAAAAAGGTTTTCTTATTCTATCTTTATCGTTAAGTTTGGTTCTGTTATGGGTTTACCATGTGACTATGTTAATTTGGCTTACTTTAATTACGCACTTTTGCTTCAGTTAGATATACTTTGCTCTTGTGTGTTTGGTTTTAATTGGAAAATCTTAGACAATAATACAATTTTCAAAATTTTATTACACTCATGCATATGAGATATAAGATTCATACTAATTGGATATACTGAACGATTCAATATAGTTATATCTTCTATTTAATAGAGATGGGTTTCATCCACCTCATTCGTACGTATGTGTTATTTTCTTCTTAACCACTTGTTCACTATTTTTCCACGAGCCATGCATATCTACAAAAAAAAACTGTTGTTATACATGTATGTCTAAGTGAATAGATCTAAAAACCTACAAAAACAAGTGATTAGATCACATATTCACATTGCATGAAATCTCCGAAACAAAAGGATATAGACAAGAGCTATGCAAAAGTCTACTTTGGATATACAAATATTAATCTTAGTGTGTCTACTACGGATATACAAATATTAATCTTAGTCTGTCTAATATTGACAATATATCTTAATGTGTCTACTATGGATATATATACAAATATTAATCCCAAATAAAACCCTAAATCCCTGAATCCGAAAAACAACTTCGCCTCTCGAAAACCCTAGCAGTCGGTATCCATGGACGAATCCGCCATCAAAGCGACCAAAGCCATGAAAGTAATGATCTTCTTCTTCTCTCTGACTCGCTCTTTAACCTCTGTTTCTCTATCTATGGTTTTTTTTTTCCTCATGTAATGAAAAATAGTAGGATTCCTGATTAGATATTTGTGTACCCTAGGGGCTTGAATTGAACGGTAGTGATGCAGACAAGAAAAAAAGCAGGTAAATCTTTTGGCTCTCTCTTTATTATTTATTTTTTGGAGTTTTTGTATCCATTCTGCTGTGTTGATAAAATGATAATAGGGTGAATTAGCTAAATATCCAAAAATTAGACAAAATTTATGCGAATTTGGAGGGATTCCTTTACAAAACAGTAGGGGATTTTGTAAAGACACCTAATTTTTGGTTTGCCAATGCAATTTCTCATGATAATATATCTCCTGTTTCCGTAGCGTTACCATGATGGTTTCGGGATATGACAAATCGCTTCCTGTGGATGATATCAAGAGCTTGTTGAGTGAACATTTCTCTTCATGCGGAGAGATTACTAAAGTTTATATTGCCACAGACGTTTATATTCCCAACAAGTATGTGGTTCTTCTCCCTCCAAATTTTCCCCAGAATGAGATAGCTCATCAAGAGTTATAATTAACTAAAAACATGGTTTTTTCGCTTTTGTTTTCTCTGTTTACAGGTATGCTTTCGTTTATATCACCGGAGAAGATGCACAAGAGAAGGCGTTGCAACTTAATGGGAGTGACTTTCGAGGACGCAATCTACGTGTTGAGGTTATGCCACCTTCGACTGAATGCTGCAATGTTACTCCCGAACTTGCTGCTGTGACGGCTGATGTAAACTACGATTTACGTCGGTAAGTCGGTTTTTTTTTTTTTTTTTTTTTGAATCTGTTAGATGTGTTGGTTTGTTGATAATAATTATATACTACCATCTCTCTTGCAGCACCTTTACGGTTGTCATTACGGGATTTGACCCTTTGGTTCCTGCCAAAGACAACGAGAAGGCGCTGAGGGAGCATTTCTCTTCATGTGGAAAGATCAGTACTGTTGTTGTTCACCGTGATCCCATCAAGTTTGTTGCCTTTGTTCTTCTTCCCTCTTCCAATTTTGGTCTCTCAGAGCAAGATCAACGTCAGTCTCTTCTTCAATCTCTTAAAAAACATTAATTTGAATATTTATAATTATGAACCACTCAAATAATGACACATGGCCAACCCCATCTTAGAGACGTTTCTAAATCTCTTGCATAGAAGACGTTTCTTTCTCTGTCTCCTAACTCTCTCATCCTTTTTATTATCTTTTGTTTTTTAATTGATAAAATCTATGTAAGAGACCAAGTAAGAGACCAACGTTAATCATGGTCTCAGTCTGTTATTATAACTAGAGACTTTGTTTTTTGCTTGATTTTTTTTTTCACAGGAAAGCTTCCCTTGTTATTAAGGGAGATGGCGTACCAGAGAAGGTGCAGGCGCTTAATGGATGTGACATGGGAGGATGGAATGTACAAGTTTTGGGTTGTGATGCTTTTAGAGAGATCACGTTCAACCGCGTTTATGGCGTTCGTCCTGTCCGAGGTAGATACATTTCTTTCTTGCTTCTTGATTCTGATAATGTCACTTGTCATTAATTTGTGGTTTGTTGCAGAAAAATATCTGAAGAAGCCGAAGATGACTAGCGAGTAGAAAGCTCCCTCTATCTCTAGTTGAAGATGAAGAATAAGGCTTATCGAAGGGACTACGTACCCTTTGTTTTTAATGATATATATTATTGTCTGGATGTTTAAGTATCTTTTTAATGCTGCTGTCTGGATGTTAAAACTAAGATTGCGATTATTACCAACTGTGTGGATGTCAAAAGTAAGCTAAATAATCTTTATCTGCCTGCCTCTATAAGCTTGCGTTTGTTTAAGGTGGAAAACTTAATCTAGAATCAGGAAAAAGCTAAGAAACTAAACACATAATAAACTTGTGATTTTTCTTCGTAATATTTTTGTCTAAACTCTTAAATTTAGTGATGGAACACAACCCTATACGCAATAGTTAAAAATGCCTATATAAGATTGCGATTGATTATAACTGTGTGCTTATTCTAGAATAACTCACATCTGAGTCCTAATAACTTTAATTTTGATTAATTGACATATAATGAGTTTCATCCACCTTTGCGTACGTATCAAATGATGTAATATAGTTGTTTGCCACGAGCCATGCATAGCTAAAAAACTTCTTTAATTATATGTAGTCATGTCTTCGACTAGCGTTTCTAAGATTTATTTATTTTTGTTTTTCATCTCTTCTTAGCTTCGATAGCAAATCCGATCCGATCATCGGTATTGAAATCGAGATCTGGATTTGCCATCGTAGCTAAATCGACGTCAAAATCAAAAAGAAATCAATTGTTTATACACAGATTAGAAATTTCTCTTTATTTGTGTTTCCGTATATTAGTCTTCTTGATTGCAATTATTTTGTCTAATTAAATGAAATCAGTTGGCTCATTGGCCGGAATTAGAGAATAGAAATAGAATGTTTATACATCAGATTAGAGATTAGAAATTTCTCTGTATTTTTTTTTTTTTTTTTTTGACAACAATCTTCATTCATTCATACTTTAGTCTGGTTACAAAGAGGGAAAGACCATCCTCTGAACTCAAAGCAAACATACATAAAAAACATTAAAGCATAAAAGATAGAGTTCTAACACCTAAACATTCAAAGTCGTGGAGATGTCCTAAAGTCTCGACAGCCTTGAGCCTAAGCAGAAGAAAGACTCCGAGGATGGTTACGACCACAAAAAGTGATCTATCATCTGTGATTGTTACCACAGCTAGTACGGGCTTCACAATCTTGAAATAGGCTGCGCTAAGAAGCGTTGAGCCGTTAAAGAGAACAGAGAGTGCATCATCTGTCATAAACTCTTCCCATCCAAACATTAACCGCACCCCACAAAGACACCGGTACAACATATAAGGAATAAAGGAAGAGAGAGTTAGGCTCAGAGAAGAATCAATGAGCCAAGTTTGCATCATGCAAGAGTACAACATTGCAATTCACCAAAATACAATGCATATCATCTAATCTCAGTAAGATAGGTTCTTGTTTGGGCCATGATGAGCAAGGACTTGGTCTATGGGTTAACAAGCATAGGTAGTCGGAGCATCTCAAAGCAGGGTGCATCCGAATTGGAGGACATGAGTTTTAACGAGCCTTGTAACATAGCAGAACCGACGAGAAACGACGGTGGAGAAGGAAACTGAAGTTTACTTCCGATGAAGGACAACCGAAGAGAATAGCATAAGAGCCGATGGTGGAAGATTGAGCGATGTCGTGGAAGATCTGGAGGATCCGGCGGGTCTGGTGGCTCTGGGATCAGAACCGATTCACCAGAGAGCCTCAGATCTGTCCCCGGGGAGAAGGTTGAAGAACTCGGATCTTCCACCAGAGAGCAGACCTCGACCGAAGGCCCAAGATTTTCATGTTGGTAGATTAGCTCGGCGGTGAGAACGAACCCTTCACAGTGGAGAAGACGGTGGTTGGATGGAGGAGCGTGGATCATGAGTTGTCAGTTCAAGCAGAGGTGAGGGAATCCGGCTGGGTCTTCATCATCATCTTCATCGTCAGATCCGAGATCGGTGGAGGCGACCATCTCGACCTTACCTTTGGCGGCGGCGAAGGGGAAGGTTGAAGACCTAATCGCCTGAGATTTATTCTCTACGTTGTTGGTTTTCTTTATTTTTGAAATTTCTCTGTATTTGTTACTCCGTATTCTAGTCTTCTTTGTAATTGATTGCAATTATTTTGTCTAATTTGTGTTTGTGATAGATTCGTTTGACTTCCAAAATACAAAGTAAAAAAAAAAAACAGAAAGGAAAAAATAAAATCTCGGGCGATTTGTTTCTAATTCTTTTATTTTTGGTCAAATTGGCGTTAAACGATCCCACAACTTCTTACCCTAATTCCTTACTCTGTGTTTACTCGTATTCTCTCTCAAATCGCGGCCGCTTCTGATGGAAAACGTTCGAAATATTCGGTTCAGGATTCCTCCAATTCTGGGTCCCATTCGTCGGCAAGTGATGTCTTTCTGTTGGGCGATTGCGTTGATAGCTCAGTTTCAGACGCTTTTGATGTTGTTCGATGTCAATTTCCCTAGAGGTGGAGTTTTGTCGATCCAGGAGCTGATCGACCTCGTTTCTAGAACTTGTTTGTATGCTCGAGGTGTCATAAACGACTTGACTCACACTACGTTTGCGCTTGTCAACGTCGGTATCGTGTTTGAGGATCTGAATCCACTTATGTATGAGCAATATTTCAAAAATAAATTATATTTTGTTGTTTTTCTTTTATTTCTTATTAACTATTTGGAATTATAAACGGTTTAATGGATTTTTCATGTGTTTTTTTAATTTGGATTACTAGTTTTACGATATTGGAAAATGTACGAAAATAACACTTTTTTACATATATGTAATCTCATCTTTCTGAGAATGGAATACTAATAAACTTTGTAGAATTTAATGCAGTGGTGAATAAAACTTTGATGACACCATGAGGACTTTTGTAAATAAAAACTCTTTTATTTTTATTTTTTATAAAGGGTAAAAACTCTTCTTTTCATTGTCAAACTTGCATTATAACTAAATAAACCAAAATATGTTCAAGTCTCAGTACCATGGATGCAAGATGATACCGTATCCAGTTTGTTGCGTAAAAGAGCCTTCTTATCGTATCTTTATCGTTCAGTTTGGTTCTATTATGGGCTAATTACCAAGTCTATTTAAATTTGGTTTTGTTATTGTATAAACTTTAATTACGCACTTTTGCTTCAGTTAAATATTCTTTGCTCTTGTATGTTGGATTTTAATTGGAAAATCTTGACAATATATAATTTTAAAAAAAGTGATTGCACTCATATCAGATATAAGATTCATATATACTAATTGGATATATATATTGAACGATTCAATATAAGAAGTTATATCTTCTATTTAATAGAGATGGGTTTCATCCACCTCATTCGTACGTACGTATTTGTTATTTTCTTCTTAACCACATGTTCACTATTTTTCCACGAGCCTTGCATAGCTATAATTTTTTTTCTGTTATGTATGTCTAAGTGAATAGATCTAAAAACCTACAAAAAAAATTTGATTAGATCACATATTCACATTGCGTGAGATCTCCAAAACAAAAGGATATAGACAAGAGAGAGCTATGCAAAGGTCTACTATGGATATACAAATATTAATCTTAATGTGTCTAAATTAGGATGCATGATTGTATATGGATGTCGTCAAATGTAAAAACCAAAACGTGCGTTTGTTCCCTCTCACACAAAAAGTTGTAACTTCGAGAAATAATTATATTTATACACAAAGAAGACAAATCAGTGAATACAGAAAGAAGACAAATCAGTGAAGAATGAGACTGAATGGGAAAAATGTTCCTTTATATAATAAGGTTTATAGGTTTTGAAGATTTTGCTAAAACCCTAAGCAATGATATATTTAACTTCAAGACTTCAGAGATTCAAACCGTTGACCCATAACTCTCAATAGAGCTAGCTAGCATTTACCTCTTAATACCGCTTATTTTTTGTCGGTCGATATATTTTAAAACATATTGTTTTTCTCCTAACACAGTCAGATACAATACATCACGATAAATCTAAAAATGTAAAAAAAAAACAAGTGGGACGCTAGAAAAAGAAAACGTACGTTTTGTATGGAAGTTGTATTGCGTGAAAGATGTGTGTGACTGATGAGACCTAACATAGACCCAAAATCCATGCAACCTTGTCTTTCGTCCCAATGCATTTGTAAGCTTTCTCATTGACATTTTCCTATCGTTATATATTTTATACCATCATATGTATATGATATTACTCCATGTGAGAATATTGGTTGGTACGAAATCCTCACAAAGATCGATACAAATTGGCAGAAGAATATCGATCCAAATGTTGTGATCTCTTTGCTACTTAATTATTCGTATCCAATCTTGTATTTGAGTGGACAGGCTTAATAGACATTTAAATTTTTTATCGAGGAGGTTCGATTAACATTGATCTAATACAAGAAGCACCTAGATGTCTATAGTAAGTATGATTTTAATTTCTTTTAAAAAATGGGTAGTATTGATTTTAATTTGATGCTATGTTTTGTCTACTATTGATGTAGACTTGTAGGTGTGCCTTTGAATACTTATCTACTTTCAATGAAATTTCGTTCATTAGAAAAAATAAGAAGCTAAATAAAAGAAACACATCATTTGCTTGTGATTTTCCATCATGTTATTTTTGTCAAATTTGACCAAATTTTTGGTATCGTACAAATAAACTCCTACATTTAGTGATCGAACATTCGAACTCTAGTGAACAAATAACAACCCTATACGGAATAGTTAAAAATACGACCAAAATGTGGATTGACAAATGATAATAAATTCCACTTACATATGGATTTTGGATCCGGTCTTCTTGTGCATATATCATTTTACTTATATATTTTTTTCATGAATTTTTTTTGTGATTTGTATATTGTATTATTTTTTTTTTTTGCTCGAAATATATTGTATATTCAAAGTGACAATTTGTAGAGTAAGAAGAAGTCTGACGTCGGATGAGAGGAGAATGCCACGTGTTGTGATCGTAGACCGGCTCCTCGCTTCCTTGAGACTCGCCTTCTTTTCCTTTTTTTTTTTTTAATAATAAAAACCAAAACGAAAAAGTAGACAAAAACAATTAAAAATAGAAATCCATTTCCAATAAAACGAAGTAGTTCTGATTTTCCTTTTTAATTACGAGAAAAAGACAATTAAGGAGTGATTAATTAATAATTGTTTTTTCCTTCCTTCTTCTTCTCTTTGTCTAATCTCTCTATTTCACCTTCTCTCTTAAAAACATTTTCGTTTCTCTCTCATAGAAAAACTCCCTCTCCTTTGTAATTTTCTACCATTTATAAATTACCCTTCAATTTTACCTCTTCTTCTTCATCGATCTCATCTTCCTCAATTCGATTGTGTAATTTCTTCTCACAGAGAAACTTGTTTCATATTTCCCTTTTTTCTTATCTCTGTTTTCGCCATTGACGAAGAATACGAAGAAGGTACCTCTCGCTAATCTGAATTCCGATTTTGGGAAGTGGAATTTAGGTTTTGATTGTTCAATTTTGGCTGATGATAGGTGAGATGAATTGGAGAACATTTGGGTGTGAAATCTCGAATCGTTTGGATGTTGGGATTTTGTGTTTTCTGGGAGGATTTTCTCGGGAAAATCTCCGTGGTTTTAGGTTTTGAGTTTTGTTAATCGGAAAAAGGGAAATTTAGGTTTTGGTTTTTTCCAATTGAAAGCGTGAAGATGACTAGTATTCAGCCTCTACAACAAAAATCAGATTCTAGAGACGATGTTCGTGCCGAGTTCGAACGAGGTTTGGAGGAATTCATGGGTGGCCACTTAGATGAATGCATTTCCTTTGGGTCATGTAGTTCTGTTCATAACTCTGAAGATCATGAAGACGATGAAGATGATCAGCTTGTGAGAAGGAGACGTAGGTCTGATCATGAAGGTGATAATTTGGCTGAATCATCGAGAAGGCGTCAATCGCAGATTTTGAGCCGTTGGGCTGCGAGGCAAGCTCAAGAGATGATTACCAACATCGAGAGAAGAAACCGAGAATCGGAGTTGATTGCGTTGGCTGGTTTACAAACCGTCTCCATGCTCGATTCGTCTTTCCTTAGAGAGTCTCAGTCTCCGTCTTCTAGGCGTCAAGGTGTTGCTAGTGAGAGGCCTAACACTCAAGCAGCATCTGGGATCTTACAGATGTGGAGAGAGTTGGAAGACGAGCACGTGCTTAACCGAGCGCGTGAAAGGGTAAGGGAAAGATTGAGGCAGCAAAGGAGTGTTGAGTCGAATACTACGAATTTGTCGAGCTCTATTGCAACGGAGAGTCAAGTGAGTGAAAACAACGAGAGTTTGAGGGATTCGAGTGAGAGTGAGAATGATTACGGAGATAATAATAATATTACTTCGAGTAGGGAACAGTCTCCTGATGTTGGCGATGGCGATAGGGAGAGGGTGAGGCATATTGTTCGTGGATGGATGGAGAGTGGGATTAACGATCATTCATCTAATGTAAGGCAGAGAGATAATAACCGTAGAGGTGAGTGGCTGGGTGATAATGAACGGGAAAGAGTAAGGATTATAAGGGAGTGGATGCAAATGACAAGTCAGCAGAGAGGAGGAGCTCGTGCAACACCGAGAGAAGATCAGAGGCCTCTTGCTTCAGAAGTTGATAGGAATCATGACAGTGTACAAGTTGAGAGGGTCCGTGTAGGGGTAGTTGGTAACCATGAAGAAGGGCAACCACAGCATGTTCGTCGAGACTTGCGGAGACTAAGAGGAAGGCAGGCGTTACTTGATTTGCTCACAAGGGCCGAAAGAGAGAGACAACGGGAACTTCAAGGCTTGATGGAGCATCGTGCAGTGTCTGATTTTGCTCACCGCAACCGGATTCAGGTTTGTTTTTAAACTAACAGATTCATATTTGTTTGTTTGTACTTGTTGGAAATGAATTGCTCTTCTTTCTCAGATTCTGAGATAACATTAAATCCATCACAGTTCATGATTGGGAAAAGAAAAAGTGTTTGTAGGAACGAAAGATTTTTCCTATGTAGTGCTAGAGCACTGGACTACAAATGTCATATATAATTGGTATCTTAGCACTTAGGCAATTGTAGATTGATTTCTAATGCTATAAGCTTTTCTGCAGTCGCTTCTTAGAGGAAGATTCTTGCGGAACGAGAGACCTGCAGCAGATCTAGAGAGAACTCCATCAACGGCTGCAAGGGAACTTATTCAGCTAAGAGAAAGACAAACTGTCTCTGGTTTGAGGTAAGAAAATTTCCTTTTAATCCCTCTCCAATGGTTAATGCCACATTCTTGCCAGCGATGAGATTTCAACTCAATAGAATCAGATAAATTTTGTCACAATGATATAACTAAGAACTATACAAATGCAAAGTTTTGATATCACTGCATCTCTCCCCTGCTCAATGAAGTATAAATAATTTCGAGTTTTTCTTTCTGGTCTTTTTTGTTGCGTTTGCATATGTCCTTTCATCTTACTAATTGTCTATATTCTGGCATTTAGCTTGCTCACTGATAATTGCTTCCCTCGCTTTGATTCTGTCACAGGGAAGGGTTCCATAACGGGAGGGAAAGTACTGCCGGTGAAAATGGTAGCAATACTGATTGCGATAACAGCAATAACTCCCCAAATTCTCCAACAATTGCTATCGCTGCGGAGAATTCTCAGCGTATAAACGAGGAGAATTCAACTACTTCTAGACAAGGGAATGATAGTTCTGTTTTGCATGATGACTCGGGGAGGTCAGAAAGCAACCTTGCAAATGCAGATACAGATATGGAAGAAGTTACCAATCTAAGAAGGGTTTGGCAGGAAGATATCACAGATGATATGCTAAATTTTCCGGAAACAACGTTGACCCAATCTTATGGGTGGGAAAGTGGTAACGCAGTTATAGACCGGGATGAAACCTCGGTCAGTGACCTGCACCAAGAAGCCACTGGAATTACAGATGTTGAAGATCGCACACAAGAAGGTCGTGGTGTTTGGCATGATGATAGCTCTAGACAACCTGATGGAAACTGGCCTGAGACACGGCCAGAAGCCCCAAGGAGTCGTCGTGTAGTACCGTTGAGAAGATTAAATAGGTTTCATCCACCTGAGGATGAAAATGTTTACAGCATGGAACTCAGAGAGCTCTTAAGCAGGTACTGACATAGTTGAATTTTTTTTCTTTCTTTAGCTCTACCTTGTTTTCTGTTATATTGATGATATCTAGTCCTCTTTTCTGATTGTAGGAGAAATGTTTCTAATCTACTACATAGTGGTTTCCGTGAAAGTCTAGATCAACTGATACAATCATACGCTGAGAGGAGAGGACATACTCATGTAGACTGGGATCTGCACGGTAACCTGCAAACAACGATCCCAGATTCTCCAGAACGTGACACAGACCACCAAGTATTTCTTCAGAATGATAATCAGCTTAACGGCATCAATGGTCCACAACTGCTTCCAACTCCACCGATGCCACCACCTCAGCCAATATGGCATCAAGAATTGCACCACACTAGCTGGTCACGTCACTCTATGCATCGGTCTGAAATTGTAAGCCTTTCTTCCATTGAGGGTTTTCGCCTAGAGCCCGTGACTGATTAAACATCTCAGTGAATTATCATAAGCTTGGTAAAAGGTGTAATATTAGATATTCCTCTTCTTGCTTGTATTAGGAATGGGAGGTAATGAATGACCTAAGAGGAGACGTGGCGAGACTGCAGCAAGGGATGAGTCAGATGCAGAGGATGCTCGAAGCATGCATGGATATGCAGTTAGAGCTGCAGCGTTCGGTTAGACAAGAGGTCTCTGCAGCCTTAAACCGAAGTGCAAATGACCGAGGTCCGTGCCTACTCTATCCAACCAACTTTGTTTCTCATTTTGTGATCGTATGTATATATATAGTATCTTAATAAATGAGCGATGCCTTAGGTATGAACCCGGAAACATCAGAAGATGGATCAAGATGGAGTCATGTAAGCAAAGGGACTTGTTGCGTTTGTTGTGACAATCACATTGATGCTCTCTTGTATAGGTAAGAAAACTAACTATTTGCTGGAATTTTTGCCTCTCTTTGAAACTCAGAAACTGATAATTGCTCTGAATCTTGCAGATGTGGGCACATGTGTACTTGCTCAAATTGTGCGAACGAGCTTGTAAGGAGCGGAGGAAAATGTCCGCTTTGTAGAGCACCGATCATCGAGGTAATCCGAGCCTACTCCATTTTATAAGGCTCTATATCTCTAACATATTTGGAGAAGAAGAAAGTGCAAGGAGGCAGAGAAGAAGGTATAGAAGAATGGACCAAGCATATACAGAAATGTTTGAGTGAATAACATGTTCGAGATTTTATGTAGTGATAGTTTCCTTCTTCAAATCCAAAATTTGATGTGTATAGTTTAAATTAATATTTATCAAAATGGAAGCAGAGAAAGGCTCTCTCGTTGATATATTACTCGTATCATTTCATGTCTTAAGATAAAACCTTGTTTGGCCCGAGCCAAATATATATGGGTCTGTTTTGGGTTGACCCGAGAGAGAATTTTCAACTATCCATCTGTTTTCCGGTTTAACCGGTTAACGTTAGAGTTTTTCTTTTTGTTTCAACTAATTTAGTGACCATTTAGTGTTCGATAGTATTTGCCTATTTGGTGAGAGGCGATATTTCGGTGTTTGGTTTGATTATAAAACGAAATAGACTTTTCAATTGTTTCTTCAAATTTTAATTTTCGTGTTTGCCTTTATTATTGAACAAGGAAAAGACAATTAAAAGTTTAACATATTTTATCATCTGATACATTTTTTAGTGAGCATAATTCTATAAACGTTAAACTTAATGTATAAAATTTATTTGCATTTCTAGATACTGAAATGTATTTTTATCGCTATTTCAAAGTTACATTTTTTATCACATTTTTTACATTTTTTATCACTTGATACGTATATTTCTTCTTTTTTTGCTAAAAACTTGATACGTATATTTCGCTTTTATTGTTATTGTAGTATCAGATTAAACCTATATTGTTTAGGACCAAACATGATGGTTTTTTATTCATCAAATAATAGGTAAGCTAAAGCAGTCAGTCATGAACTAAGTAACTTTAATCTATCTTTTTGTTATACCACAACTCATAGAAAAGTCCAATACTTTTCGAATAATAAGGCCAAAGAGTAAGCATTTAAACTTTTATAATGGTAAGATAAAAACGTGGTGAAAATGATATGACCTCAGTATTAAAATGTATAGAGACATGGCTCCTCTTTGGCTATAGTACCATTCAATATTTTATAATTTAATGCTTGGTTTAATTCCATTTATTTCACCTCTACCCCAGTAACCTAATTTAATAAGCTATTTAATTACATATTCATTGCGGATGTATCCACAATTTTACAAAACAAAATATTCTCACTCCGTTTTATACTTTCAGTTTCAGCTTCTTCTACATTTGTTATATATATGTAACTTATAATTTAGTTTATTTTCGTGAGCTGTAACTTTAAGCTTTCGTATAAATTATAATAAGTTAAATAAATAAAATGCAGAATTCACGATAGTATATTGTACCAACAAACCCCGGCTAATTATTGTACCCCACTACCCAACCTTTTTATAATACTATGTTGTATGGATACTAATCATGTTGATTTTTACGGCGTGTATTAAAACATTTTATTGTGGGTTACTTTCACGCACGATCTAATAAAATAATCCAGGAGCAAAGATAATAATCTGTATTTTATCATCGTGCTTATCCACCTCTATCTACATCGCATTTACATTTCCATTTAAAGTAAATCTAAAATTAAACTATAGTATTACTTATCCTTTTGTTTGACCTCACATACTTCGTATAACTTGTGGATATATTTAAAATGGTTTAAATTATCGACAATGTCCAATCTGTGATAAGATATGTCTTGATGCATAGCAGTAAATTTTTCTACGTTTCCTTATGTCATGAAATTATCATCATCAATAAGGAACGTTTAGTTATATGTCCTAATTTCTAAGAAAAAGAGTGCATAATTCTTTAATTTAAATTAGTTCTAATTCAAAGTTATCCCATTGTAGAGATCATTTTTTATCATTAGTATGCTAGTATATAAGTTATGTTTTCTCATGTCTAAAGTGAAAAATGAATAATGCTACTGTCAAAGATGTGTTCGCCATCTCTAAAGAAAATGATTTACACATAGTTATTTGCATAAATTCGCATAATTTATCGAGTATGAATCAACTTAGTAATTATAATGGTATAGCATTCGATAATCAATAAAAAAAACTGTAATAAAATCATAGCCATTTAACCTAAATCTAATGGTCTATAATTTGACACATATACTAGTATTGTTACTTTTTTAAGTTATTATTCTTTTTTGGTTATTTGGCAATTCATCCAAATAATAAAGTCCACCGATCTGTTAGTGAAGAAAATATCTATATTGAAATTAAGAATAATCAAATGTGACACTAAAATTGTCTTGTAATATGAATTACAAATCATTCGATTTTTATGATTATATTCGCAGTTTTGTTTTTTTGAAACTTACAGCAGCTTTTCATTGGCAGAGAATTTATAGAATCTCGAAACATATTGTATTAAAATGTGCAAATGGTAGAAACATTAGCTATCTTATGAAGTTACTGATGATTGTCTAGATATATGCATGTTTTAAAAATAAAATAATGTTTTCGACGATGTCGATTTTGGAGTTAAAATAATTTTCATTCTAAGAGATGCCGGAAGCTAATCCTACGTATAAAAAGCACATGCATGAGATATTTTCCGGAAAGCTAAAAAATTACACAGATTTATCAATATAAGGAGAGACAAGTGTTTTGATAAGATGACATGCCGATGATTCTGCAATCAAGTATATCTCATTCAGTCATTCATCCGACGAGTTGAACAAAAAAAGTTGATTAAAAAATCCTTTGATAAATTACTTTTATTTTTTTGTTAGAAATAAAGAGGAATTAAAAACATGGCACCTTTTAAAATATTTTTTTCAATTGAATTTTTTTTTTCAGATACGACACTCTTGAAAATTTATTGCAAATATGTCATCTTTTATATAAAAAGATAAAATAATTAATTTTATTTTTTCTTTCTCAAAACTCAAACTCTAAACTCTACCCCAAAAAATATACCACAAATATAAAATAGTTCATCAAAACCCAAAAAATATAAAAACTAAATTAAAAAAAAAGAAGATAGAATTCTTGCAAAAATTTTCAAAGGATGACATAACGGTAAAGTGGCATGCCAAAAGTGACATATCATAAAAAAATTTCTAGAAATAATGAAGGTGCTTCTTTTAGAGAAATACATTTCGGTCAATTAACATAGCACTTCTTACAAAAAAAAATGTTCTAAATACACCACTCATTTAGATCCAAAATTAAGTTTAATGAAATACATTTCGATTAGAGAACTTTTCAACATTGTTTTTTTCATTAAAAAATATTATAATCGAATGTAGAGATTAGTATTCGAACCTGGTTTTACTAGTGTACTATGAGACTGAGACCTTCTAAAACACAGACGTCTCAGAATCTCAAATTTGAATCGACGTTCATCAACAACTTTAACTTTTTGGTCAACAAACATTTTTCATTAGAAACGTCACGGGTTTATATACACATCATAATAACATTCTTTGATAAGAAATTTGCTTGCGTGTTTTTGACTATGTGATGAACACGCCAAAATTCGATGAAGCTAATAAAAAATCCATAGTTAAACCGGTAAAGAAGTAAAACTTAGACGTCGGTTTGAGTGGCATTTGAGACAAAATTAATATTATATGTTGTGGTTTCGGATATGTAAGATTTAAAGAGATTATAGACTTCGACTCCAAACCTCCTACAATAATTAAAAAAAAACGATGAAGCTAAAGAAATGAAAGTAGTTTCGAATATCATGTGAAACTCCAAATACTTCCTTGAGCTGAGTTCATCAACATCTTATTGTTGAAAATCAAAGTACTTTCTCCTTTATCTCTATTACCTTCAAAGAATATGTATAGTCTATATATTCATGTTCTTTATTCTTTACCATATGGAACTATCATAAGATGTGATCTGAAACCTCTTTATTACCAAAACAAATACTCGAAATACTATAATTGGCTTACTATTTTGATTATTTGAAGTATAAGTTGATTTTCCATTTTTTATTAAAAAAAAAAGAGTTAATATCCGATTTTCCGAGTACGTGACGAATGGGCACCCCTAAATCCTAATGAATTTTTATTTAGATTAATTTTCAGTGAGACGTCATACACAAAAACATTAAATTTACATTAATTTACAGATCCCAAAGCCATATTTATCGCTCTACCTGTCGGCCCAAAAATGTCAGAGATCAACATGAATTTCCGATCAACTTTAATTATTTGATTACAATACAATAATTATTTAATTAGCTTGCAAAATAAGCAACAAACAATTTTATAATGGGTACTGTATAAAACTATTATAATTTAATAGTTGGATCAAGGCATCATTATCTTTTTTCTTCTTTCCGTGCTTTCTTTTAGGGCATGTACATTGGAGGGTCTAATTGGTGTTCTTATAATATAAAATTATTAAAATGGTTGTAAAAGAAAGAAATAAAGTGTTTTTGTAGGGTATATTGAAATATAAAATTTGAGTAAAGAGAGTAGACAGTGTTTAAAAGGAAAAGAGAGTGTTTAAAATTAGATTTTTTGGAAAGTGTTTTTAAAAGGAAGAGAGAGTGTTTAAATATAAAATTAATAAAAATTGAGTAAAAGTGTAAAAGAGACGGTATAAAGTTGAGTAAAAAAAAGAAAGAATGTGTGTTTTAATAATTTTATATGGCCTTAAGACACGATGGTGTCTACAATGCACATGGTGTTACAAGTGCACGTAAGACACGCACCCATTACATATCTCATCTACCCTATCAAATCAACACCTAATTAGAAATGCCATTACAAAATTTCAATCTTTATTACTTTTATAATCTGACATTTACTTCATTTTTTGTCTAAACCTAATTACCTTTCGAATTTTAGATAAAAATGTTGATGTCATGCGAATTATAATTTTCTTTAATTACTATCATCATAATGTGGTGTTAATTAGATCGGAATGCATATATCATTAGGCGCAACATGGTAGCAAATCATAGAAATCAATCGCGGCCGACAAAAATAATTGCTATGCAAAGGCAACTCATTTTCACGCATTTTTTATATCGTGATATCTCACTTACATGATTATTTTCAAATCGTTACTTATATTTAATTAGCCACCATCATTACCCATGTTACAAACAAAATTCGTAATTCTTATTGATCAATTCAAGAAATTAAGTATCCATCTTAATTTAGAAAGTACATCATCAATCACGGGACTAACATTTTTTTAGTCGATATAGACGTTTCTACTAAAATTAAAGATGATATATCACATAGTGATCAACTCTATAAGTGAATTGCTGAAATTGCTCATTCCTACCAAATATAGATTATTGAACAAGTTAAACTGATACTAGTAAAATAGAAAAAAGATTCCATTAATCGATCGCACATGTATATTTATAGAGTGTGGTCGACGTGTAAAGTTGAGAATCATTACGCAAAATAAAAATAAAAAGAAATAAAAAAGCTAACGAAATTATGGAACCTTTAACGAAAATTTCCAATTATTGATCATCTTCGTGAACAAGAACGGAAACTTCTCCGCCGTTTGGCCACCGTGAGAGCCGTCGTGGTGGTCGCGGTGGTGGTAGACGACGACGTCGTTTGATTATAAACGGAATTGAAGAAACGGTCGATCTCATCTTTGTTGACAATTATCTCAAATTTAGATGACGTCATAAGCTTCCTTTTGCAAGATCTGATGACGAAAGAAGACGGTGGAGGTGGACGGCGTTTTTGTGGCGGAGGAGGAGGAGTAGTGACGGTGGAGGGAGGAATCTTGTGGTCGGAGGAAGTCGGAGTTGTGCAGCCGCCGCCACCGTCGTGATGATCATCTTTGTTGGATCGGATTTTGATTGGTGGTGGGAAATTCAAGATTGGTAGATCTTGTAGTAGATCAAGATCCATTTTTTTTATATATGGATAAGTAAAAATATTAAGTTTGAGATTTGAGAGGTTTTGTTTTTGTGTTTTAGCGTGTGCCTGAACAAATCTTCTTAGAGAAGTGGACTTGTAGGTTTATTATATATATGTGCTTCTGTCTTTACATACATACATACATATGCTTTTTCTTATGTATATATATGTGAAAGTAATAACATGTATCTTTTTAATATAATTATAGATGAAAGAAAGAAATACACTACTTTTTTTTTTTTGGCATCTGAAATATAATATTAACCTTGAACACATCCAAAGATGGGATGCGATTGTGGAATACAACGATGGAATACACTACTTCACTTCATTTAAATTACATTTGACAGATAAAACTAAGGCACATTCCAAGTATATATATTGCTAATTTTAGTTTACACACTTATTCATTATATACTTAATTAATGAATAAATTTTGTAATTAATATTTTGTTTTATTTTTAACAAAATAGCAAATAAATGGAATTTCTCATCAGACTTGCAACTTTCTGATAATTTGATCAATTTTCTTGAAATTAGTCATTTAAACGTATACACCACCTTGTTAACTACTCTAATTTTGATTTCCAAGAGTATTTTTAAAAAAGTAAATTGTTTCTTCGTAAGAGAAAGCAGTTGCATACTCTATATATGCATCTATACATAGAGATGTAAAAGTCTTCATTGCAAAATTAAATGTAGAAAAAAATAAATGTAGAAAAGAGAGTATCCATTCTTATTTTTAGATTGAGAGCTACATCCACTAAAAAGAAGAATCAAATCAAGAATAGAGAGCCTATATCTATATAAGTAATTTTACTTTATCAAAGAACATTTTCTCGAAAAAATCAAACTTCTATCAATGGGGATGTAGACTAAACATGTATACATAATTTTACTTTCAGAAAGAATTTTTATAAAGAAATCAAAATTCTATTTATGTGAGTATAGACTAGGATGCATATTTGTTTGGTTAAAGTAGTAAAATGCATCTGTTTTGAAAACAATCAAGCAGTAACATGCATAATAGTACAACTAGTGAACTAGTTTATAACCAAAAAAAGAAATTGATTAGAAAGATTATATTTAAAACTAAAGCATATGATTCAAATTTCAGATCAAATTTTATCATCTAGATCTAAAACGTATAGAGGTTGGTTAGAATTTATGTCGTGTACCGCTAAAGAAACTAGAGACATGTCATGTTATAGACTTTAGACTTTTTGTACATGCATGATGTATCAATTACATGCATATAAACATATTTTTTTTTGTCAGAATTAATACATCATATAGTAGGCGAAATATATTTATAACTGTGAATTGGGATATAGTTGCAATCCGTTTTTATCTTTTTATATTAACCAAGATTCCATTAGGAGAAGAAAGTAGCATAATTTTATTAACAAAGATTCCATCAGTATATCTTTTTATGATATTGTTGATTATGATAATTACTTTGGATCCGCACGACATAACACGTTCGTTTTAATCATGTTCTTTTTATCTAATGTCTTAAGATACACTACTCACACATATTATAAAATTATATAGTAATTTGAATCTAAAAAGTCAGAATATACATGATGTATAAGCGTATATAGACTTGGTTACAAAAGGCTGTATACTGTATAAATGTATGTATAGTTTGGGGGGAATCTAACAGCTAAAAGATGTGCCACGAGTCGAAATTTGATGAGGCATGTAGTAGTGAATTAGTGATGTAGGGTAGATCTGTAAAAGTGACTGGCAATATCAGACAGTGAAGCCCAAAATAAAAGGTACAAAAGAAGAAACGATCTCTCTGATCTTTCCCACAGTATCTCTAACAATCTCTCAGTCTTATTTATTTATTTTTGCTTAAATTTTTAACACTAGTAAATATAGTGTATATATTTTTTTTAACTTTTTCCTCTGCAGATAATATATGCATGGACACTTTTTTTGAACCACTTTTTTTTCGGTAAATATTTTTTAACTACTTTAGTTGTTGACAACAAAAACAAAACTTTTGTTGTTACTGAGCGTTCGTGCTTTATAAGTTTCTGTTGAAGATTTTGGTACCACACTATAGCTTATATCGATTAAGTGATCAATTAATGGTTTGATGTGTTATATGTGTACGATAATGTGTAAGAACTTAAGTAACACAAACACATTAGTGTAACCGGTAACTATTTTTATTGAGTGTCGGTTTGACAAGAAAATCGAATATGACTATATGTTTGAATAATTTTGTTGTAAGAGAAGTTTCTACATGGATTTAATTAAGTTTTATGAGAGTAGATCTATGCCCTAGCTAGAGAAGTATACTCGATAGAAACAAGAATGGATGCGTAAAATTCTCATAATGCATGATATTTTATATTATGTTTACTTGGTTGACAATTTGACATGGTTAAGTTAGTATGTATTTAATTTTTTGATATTTTATTTGTTGTAAAATACGATGGAGACAAGAGAAGCAAGTAAAACGTAACGTGCATGTTTCCCTAATAATGTATATTTATCTTTATGATACTATCAAACTACTTTCCAAAATTTTCTTTCATGTAAACTATACTTTATTAGTTTTCCGATTAACACCAAGTGGATAATGTTCATGATGAACCTCTCTTGGATGTTTATGTTTCATGTCCAATTGTCTCTTATACAAATGTATCAATTATCCAAACCAACATATATACACACGACAAAAGAATAAATTCATACTCTCACAGAAAAATCAGAGAAAATAAATAATACTCAATATAAAACATTATTGCAATTAACAGTCTCTTGTGATCAGATTTATATCTAAAGGTTGATATTACTAAATTTTTAATAATAAAATAAATAAATACAAATATAGTTTGCTACTCTTTTATAGCCATTTTGTTTATCAAAGCTTAAAAGATCGACCATCTCATAAGAAAAATATACAAATTTTCTCTTCTCATACATGTACAATTTTACTGACAACCATACAAAATCTTATATTCTAAACAAATTATATGGTTTTTTTTTTCTATATAGAAATCTTCAGAAATAGATTTCACTTTTCATCCATTTCATAGGATACCAAAACCAAACCAAGAAGTTAGGTATTGGAGATACTTGAAAAACTGGAGAGCTATAGACTATATAACCATATATAGGCTACATAGCTTAAATGGTAAAAATTAGTTTGGGAGAAAGTTATTAAATTAAGTGTGGACCATTTACCAAACCCCATCAACTTTTCTTGATTCTTTCCGTTTGTCCCATATACCATTTAATTTTGTGAAGTCGTTAGCTTTACTATTCCGATTGCTCCAATTCACAATTAATAATAAAAATCATTTAACTCTTTTTGGTCAGTTTTGATGTAGACATGAAGAAAAGGAAGCTTTGCACGGTTTTAGCTTTCTTAAAAGTTTTTATAAAATTTAATTATTATTGGTCCCTCTTTCGTTTAGTTTGATTGCAAAAAAGGAGTTTGTTGAAGGGTCGATCGAGCCCAAACTCGCATGTGAATTGGTCTGTCTTGTAACACCTTTTGTCTAAAGTATTAGATAAGCTTTAGTAATGATTTTTTTTTGTCGAGGGTTCCACTAGAGACTCTATGAAAATTAAACACGAGGTGCATGGTTTGAATCTGTATCAGGACGGTCGTTGGCATTGTTGGTCTTGAGTCATGTCATCTTCAACATTTGAACGGTCATTTTCACTTTCCGAAAGCTTATTATTTGAAATGTAATTATGACAAAACAAAAATGATAAGAGTAGATTTTTTAAAAAAATTCGTTTACAAAGAGGATTGTAATTTCATGTATTTTGAAAAAATGAACATTTTTCAATTGCATAAATGATGGTCTCAAAGATGTGAGCATCAACATCAAAATTGCCTTATTTCTGGAACAAATGAATTGTAATGTATATACAAAATACCATGAAAGATAAAAAATAAAAAACCTAAATAAGGTAGCTAATAATGTTTTGTTTCTTACTGAAGCAAAGAAGAGAGTGAAGAATAGATTCTAAATCTACTCTTTCCTATAATCTCCAGAAAATGGCAAGAGTGATCTTCGCTTTCGATGATCCCCGTGTGATTCTCATATGTTTCGTTTCTCCTGTCAAAAAAGAAAGAATCAACTTGTGTCGAGACAGCGCTCGAGTTAATCTGTTTGCTTTAAAGCACTGCAAATAGCTCTCTGTTTTCATCCTCCTAGTGATTTCTGCTTGTAACCGTTTTTGATTCTATCGTAAAGTTTCTCCTTCGTTTTACGTTTCTTGTCCATTTTCAATCGGTATCTCTCTTCGCGTTCCCTTTCGTAAAAGCCTTTCCAATGTACTTCTCCGGTTAATGGCCATAGCCATCTCTCCCTTGGATGGTCGTTATCATCTGCAGCTTCTGCAAAATCTTCGTCCATGCTTTTTAGTAAAGTGAAGTTAAAGTACTTAGCCCACATTAACCCTTTTCGTTGCGGTAACGGATGCTGTTCCTCGAGAGATCCGTCTCTCGGGTTTATGTAAACCATCTTTCTCCCGCTGTGATATGCCCAGACATTAACCAATAGTTCCAGGACCCGGCAGTAACAATGCTTTCTCTACGTATTGTTAGAAGAAGAAAAAAAAACAGAACAATCAGAAATTTGTGAAGATCGGAGAACAAAGTCAAACTTAAACCGAACGTGTGGGATTTTTACCTCGAGCAGTGAAGAAGCCAATGAGCAACCTTTGGAGTCGTTAGGATTGTTGTGCACTGCATCGAGAGACTCCGAGAACATCCTGCGATTGCGGTTTTAACTGGGACGGTGAGTTTGGGAAAATGGTGAATGTTTTGGTGAATATGTGGGAATAACATTTACCTCGAGAACATGACAAACTCGAGGAAAGACGGAGTTGGCATCACCCAATTGTGGAGAGAAGACCAGTGATGACCATCTTCAGGCATGGGAGGAAGCGCTTCAATGTGTTCAGGCAATCCATACATATGCCGGAATGCATCTTTAAAAGTGGTTCTGCATCAATCAAAAACCCGAGAAACCGATGTAAACTCAGCTTTCGGAATATCAATACACAAAGATATGTACGAGAACTGAATTCGCCCGTCTTTGTTGTCATGTAAAGTATATGGTTAGTTCAAACAAATTTTATATTATGCGACTGTATATTTTCCTCACCATTATCAGCATAAATAATGTAACAGTGAAAGCGGAGAAGGAGTACCTGCAGTTTCCTTGGTTAAGGATATCACACATAGACCAGAACGTAAGCGGATTTTTCCTTCCAAGCGCGTCACCATCAATGTCTAACCTTGTCCAGAAGTAAATAATCTCACCCTTTGTTTCTTGTTGTATAATGTTTTCCAGGGATTCTTCAGCTTTAGATGATAACGAAACCTGTCTCCACAACAACAGAAAAGTCATGCAACAGTGTCGAAGTTACATAACCGAATATAGAGATAGATATGAGACTTTCCCACAGTGAATCGATTTAAGCTTACGAGTAGTTCAATATTAAGAGTGATACTTTGCATACAGTTACTTAAGAAAATGAATTATTAATAACACTACTTTTAAAGAACTACCTTCCTACCAGCAGCACGCCATGACTGAAATCCAATCCAAGGTCTCATGTGAATGCTATCCACTTTATTTGCGACAGAAAACATTCCTCCAATTTCACAAAGGATATCTCGATAATAGGTATCATTCAGTAGAGGTAATCTGTCGGCTGCATCTACGTCATCTGAGCTTAGCCTTCGATCTTTGCTAGACTAAAATGAAGATATGACCCCAAAAAAAAAATCACAATTAAGCACAAATTTACCCTTACTAAAGTATGTAGATTTTGATAACTGTTGGATGGAAAATCACAAACCAACAAAGAAGCTTACCAAACTCAAACCACGATAAAGAGAACCATGATGCAGAAAGGGCCAAGCACCAGCTCCATCGTAAATCTCATATATACATAAAGGCTGACCAGTTCGCTCAAGCTCTCCTTCATCCCGTTCGTTCAACTCAAATTTTAGCTTCTCTGATTTGCGAGCATTCCGGTATATCTCCTCCCAATCCTCAACATCTCTTTCCATTCTGTCCTCTAGCTACATATCCGAAGAGGAAGAGATCATTCGATATATTAGACCAATGAACCTAAACATTCACAGAAAAATGACTAGTGAGAACCTAGACATATGTCTGATGGCAGCAAAATTTGATACCTCCTCAGATTCTACTTTCTCGTACTCTTCAGCTCCCTCGATCTCGTCAAGAACATCCCAGTCTAATTTGGACAGAAGCTCATCCGAAACAAATAGGGTACTGTTGTCAACAGGGTTTGTTGACTCAACAACACCCATGAACTTCTCTTCAACTTGGGATACAATATCAGGTCTTCCAGTGGAAGCATAAGCGGAGTCCTGGACGAAGATTTTTGGCTGCCCTATTTCGTTCCTGAAGTGACTCCAATCCCATGTTGCCACCTGAAGTTGAGATATAGAACTTGGCAAGAAAGTATCAGATGGAAAATGGAGTATGTTCTCCAAAAGCCTAGCATAACCAGTTATGCATTCAGTGGCCATCATGTTCTTAGTTAAAAGTCTTCCTGAAGAAGCAATTGTTTGAGCAAGTTTGGAGAGCCTTCCATCTGATATCAAGGGTGAGAAAGCCTTCAACAAGGCATCAGGGTCGTTACGTCGAAAAAAAATTCCATGAACTCCATCAGTTATCTGCAGATAAAGGTCCATAAATAAGCAAACAACAAAGACATCTGGCATTGCCCGATAATCAGGGAATCATAAACTTGGTGTACTCACATATTGTTTCATGACAGGAAAGTCGGGTGTTATGATAGGGATGCCAAAACTCATCGCTCGCACAATTAATGGGGGAAAACTTTGTTCCTCTTGGGAAGAAGCATAAACAAGAATATCAGCCATCAGTAAAACTTTATTCACATCCTCGTTCAAACCAAAATGCCGAACAGTGCCTTGGGTCAACCCAAGCCTCGAAGCAACCTCCTGCATTAATGTATAACACATAATTATGTCTTCAGTGGACAATCTCAACCAACAAAAAATCGCACAGCCTATCAAATTGTCAGACGATACACTTTCCCAGACAAAGTATAGTGTGTGTTTCGATAGCATGATGTGAATTATATAGTGCTCACATGGATGCATCCCTATCATGAAATATTATTGTTAAATGAGCAAGCAATATGAACTTGAATTCAGAGGAATTTATGAGGCGTTTATATGTATGCACCACTTAGAGTTTTAGCTCAAGACCATTGAGGCTCTGTAGACAGCATTGACTACGACAACTATATCCAAATATTCTAGGAAGGAAAATATGATTGAAGCCTAGCAAAAAATTACCTGTACAGCATCACTCTGTCCTTCGGTAGAATTACCATATAGGAAAACAAACTTAAAGGAACCGCCAGTATCTTTTCTCCTCCCATATCGTGTTAAAAGTGGTCCCAACATGTGCATTGCCACAGCATTATCCCAAGAAAAGTTATCATAAAAGAAAGAGCTTCCAAGTACCATGATGATCAGGTCTTCCTCGCTAAATCCATTAACCTCCCTCACTTTTTGCTTTGTGTGGGTTTCACTGTAGCTTTCTGCAGCCCAAACATCTACTACTGGTTCCGGAATCACAACGAAATTCCCATCATCAAGAATGCTATGTAACATCTGAACAAAATAATATAAACTCAGGAAAAACACAAAGCAGACATTTCAGAACACTTGAAGTTGACTATATGCTTATTGTGGACAAGAATCTACCGGCAAAGTAAAATGTGGAAAGACAATGGCATTTGCTCTCGCAAAAGCACTTCTCCAGTGGGAGATTAGAGAACTCTGGCCCATCCTTTGGTAAACAGGCAACCGATGTGCAAGAATATCTTCCTGAACTATCCATATAAGTGGTACTGAACGAAACGGCTCCTGCATAAGGCTGCATAAATTTGAAAATTTTCTCATCTTAAAAACTCAACCAACCACAGAAGTAACTGTAATAATTCTCCGAATCCTGATAGCTTGGTACTTTTTCATATCTTAGGCAGCAACAGCCAGAGTGTAACTACGCAATTCAAAAGGTCACTCTAATAGCAAGAAACTCAACAAACTTAATTTACCCACCTTGAAATGGCTTCTTTTGCTTCGAGCGAATCAGCAATAACACCTTCAAAACTGCAGAAGATGAATCACTGTAACTTTATCCAAATGGAATGGAGAAACCAAAAAAATATTCAAGAAAGTAACCAAGAATGATCTGCCAAGAAATCTGATTTGAAAATATGGCCAGGAAAACAACAATAAAGTTTTTGAAGAATTGATAGGATACATACATTGTCCAATCAGCATGCCCCAGCTGATCTGAAGCCAAAATTTTAACGTGGCCAGCCAACTGTTCCCACACTGAACGTGCTTCACCACTCTCTACGGCAAAAACCTGACAACTTTTAAGGTCACAAGCTTTTCTAAGAGGGCAGAAAATAAGAGATATATATGCTTTGTACACACTTGACTGCATATTTACAGTAGATCAACAAATTAGAGCATCCATTCTGCTTTTGCGAACAACTAGGAGAGAAAAAAAGATATTTTAACATGAACAGTAGAGCTGCAAGCATAAATTGTCATAAAGTTTCACCTTAAACACATAGCCCAGTTGTTGAAGATTCTTCATCACAGTGACCAACATTAATGTCCGGGGATCTTTCTTCATGTTCCCTAGTATCTGTCATCCATAAAATATAAAACCAATTAGTGACGAGAAAGTCCATGAAAGCGGACGCATACAAAGCATTATGTGAGATCGATCAGAGAAATAAAACAGTGTTGATATACATAACAGCGGTGATTTTCTAGCGTTATCTGAAAATGACTACAGTGAGAGTGAAACGACCAAAAAACTGCAAAATAGCCGTGAAAACTCCACTGGCAATTTCAAGCATGATGTGCCAGCAATACTCCTTGACCCATCTATAAAGTAAGTTCATTTCAATTTCATTCTGGCACACCTCAAGGTGAAGCATCTAACTGAAACACATGGCATTTGCTCAAGGGCCTGTATATCTCTAACCAGTGCGTTGAGTGTAACGAACTAATACGTTCTTCTCCATTGGCTCAAACTAGACACAAATATTTAGGTCTTGTTCCCACAAAGTCTTACTAATTTGTTCAATCTTGCTGATGGTTATCTACTTTAGCTAAGAAAAGTAAAGAACACAAACGGGTCCACATTAAATCTTTCTAGGAGGAGATCATGGCCCAGATCTCTTCCATAAAAAAACCATTCATTGATTTTAATGGCATTGGCCCAGCACTACTTTGCAGCTCATCTTCTAAATCTAATGAATAATGTTACGCTTCCACAGTAAAACCCCTCCCAATCCAAGTGCTAGAAATAGAAAGATCTAATATATCACTAAAAATATAAGAGAAGGCAAGTTCTGTCTAACACTGAACACTATCGCTAATCGATAACACCAGAATACGAGTTACTCAAGTGGATCTAGCAAACCCTAGCACTTCAAGCATCGATTGAACAAGGCATAAGAAGTAAAAGAACTCACGAGAGCCAGCCTCGGAGGACGAACACCGATCCTAACCGCCGAACGCAATGGATCAAGCCCTTTTCCTTCGATTAACGTCCTCGCAATTCCTCCAGGCACATACTTCAACGTACTCCCCAATCCAATTCCGCTTCTCTCTTGCCCATTTTTCACATTCCCTTGCCAAGTAATCGAATTCTGAAGCAAAAGCGAAGACATAACGAAGGCACAAACCGTGAAGGCGACGAGAAAGTAGAGCAAACAGGTACCACGGGGCTTAAGCAACGAAACCAAGCCTTTCCGATTCAGCGATCGAGTAATGTGATGAGGTCGGTTACGCAAAGAAGGCCGATCCAAACCAGAGTGAGATCGATCTCGCCTATCGTTCGAATTCCGCTTGAGACGAAGACGATCCCGAACAGTGTTGAATGAAATCTCTCCGTTTCCGGCGACGTTGCTCGCGTTGTGATTCCCGTCTCTTCCGGCGCCGCCATTATCATCGATCTCGAGCGAAAGAGAGTTTATCCCCATCGAAAGCTGCTTCAGACTGGTGCTTCAGGTGCCACAAAACTTCACCATGAGAGAGAGATTCAGATTTGATAAAATTGAATTTTTGAGTACTTTCGAGTTTGCGAATCTGTTGAGAGGAGAGGAGACAGTGGTGGAGAAATGAGGAAATTTTATGCCAAACTTTTTTTATTAGTGAAATAAATAATATTAAAATTTAATTTCAAATTAATTTAGTATTTTGTTAGGACGGTGGTAATAATGGGTTCGTCAAAAGATCAGATTTCACGCGTTTTATCGGTCAAGACCAACTTGCTTTTTCAGCAGTAATTGTCACTATTAGTGATAATGAAATCTCTATCTTTTCGTAAATTCTCAAAAATTACTGCTCAAAAAGCAAAAATTAGTGCTAATGAAATCTCTATATTGCTTTTTGAGCACTAATTATCACTATTAGTTATCAGTATCTCTATATTTAGTGATATTGACAACTATATGCAATAAATAATGCTGTTTATTGTAGTGTTGAGTGTTATTAACCGGAGATGTGGTTGTGCCAATAAACCGTATTAGCCATTTCAACTGTACATATAAACATCGAGATGTTATAAACAAAACAAAAATTAAGAAAACGAATATAGTTGCATTTATTTTTATATGCTAAATTAAGATGTTCATTTTGAAATAAAAATATTCATATTCATTTGTAAAACAATACAATGTTCAAAAATGCTTTCTGTAATTTGTACATAATCATCTGCCATGCATAAATTAAAAAAAGTATCAAATTGTGTGAACTATAGAATCTTCTCGCGTGTTGATTGAGTATAAAACAATCATAATTTAATAAAATACAATTAGATTATTATTTATCAAATGATTATGAAATTAGCAATTATATAAACTATGTTGAATGTATACTTATTTGGTATAAGTACTGTATAACTAACGCAAAGAAAATATATGAATGCACTTTGCATTATGCAAATGTATTGAATGCATTATTATTTATGTCTTCAATGCGGCATGGTTATTATCATTCTTACTGCAAACAATAATGCAATAACAAGTAGTAATATCAATGTTATATCATTCTTATTTGCTATTGCATTGTCTGTTTGTGAAACAATTTTTGTTTGTAAAAAAATGTATCTTTATGGAATGGAGGGAATAGTATAAATAAATAAAAGTACTTTTGTAAATAATTAATGTATTGTATCTCATGTGTTAACTAAATAAATAAATAAATAAATAAAGATTTTTTAACTAATAAGAAACCCACAACATGCGTAGATAAAGACAATTTAAATCGATTAGATGTAATATCAATCCAATGTACCTTTCAATCAAACCCACAACATGGAGGTGCTGGTTGTGAAACACATCCTCATCGATACCCTTCGTTTTCCATATTCGTATGTCAATCGTTTATGGTTGGGGTCTATATTATGTAAGTTTATAACTCTCACATTTAATCTTTTTTTTTAATTGAATGTAAAATTTATTGAAAAAAAAAAACTCACTTAATCACGTCACTCATACTACTAATCTACCTTCTTCTTCTTGTACTTTATATCTTCCGACAATGACCATATTAATCTTAACACCACATTTATAGATTAGATGGAGTTCGAGAAGAGTTAACATTTGTTTAAAAAAAAAAAAAAAAAAAACCCCACTCTAGTAAATTAGTTGGATTTTACAATAAGCCCAAAAGTCTAGTACTAGAAGAAAAAACATATCCCGAGAACAGAGCCATACCCCATTTGGCTATAGCCCCCACCACTAAGGTTAGTACCGACTACAGTTGTACTAAATCTACGAAGGAAACAAAGAAAACAACGAGATAGAAGAAAAATATGTCAGATTTTTGGATTCTCATTGATCAATCAGTAAACGACACGTGGCAGATTACGTCTATTTTTAACTAACCAACCACCAAAAAAAAGAAATAAAAAAAGACAAAAACAAAATTCTTATCATTTTCAGTTCTCAGAATCGATTATCTTATTCTTCCTCCTCGTAGCTCTGTTCTCTCCGCCTGTTGCTTTCTCCAACACGGCGGTACTAATGGCGGTTAGTTTACCTCTATGTCCGATTAACCATCACTTATGTCGGAGTAGCTTAAGGCTCGGTAACAACTTGTCGATCATTGCGACTCCTCCTCAGTTCTGTTCGCCGATTGTGATTGGAATCGGAACGGCGAGTCAATTACGAGCTCGCCGTTCTCTGATTTCTTCCGCGATTGCAACGAATTCGATATTGCATGACGTCGGAGCCACCGTGGCAGTTCTTGGTGGAGCTTACGCGCTTGTCTTAAGCTTCGAGAATCTCACGAAACGAAACGTGATTCCTCAGGTCAGTTTTTTGACTGTCGGTTTTCTCGTAACAACCGAATTTACCAAACCTCGTCGATGTAACAACTAACAATTCTCAATAATTTGTAACTGAATAATAAATCAGTGTTAAGAAAAAACCGAATTTACCAAACCTCGGTTTGGTTTATATCCCTAAGCCTAGTTCACTGTTCACTTTGGAATTGTTTTTTGATGAACAGAGTTTGAGTAGGAAGCTTGTACATATACTCTCAGGTCTTCTTTTCGTACTCTCATGGCCTATCTTCAGGTATTGATTCCTTTGTTTATATCAACCACTTTAATTTAATTTCAGCATTTTGATCTCTTTGTACCTTCATCTTTTAAGTTTAGCGAATCGACGGAAGCTCGATACTTTGCTGCTTTTGTTCCATTAGTAAATTGTTTAAGGCTTGTTGTTAATGGATTATCCGTTACACCGAATTCGACGCTAATCAAATCCGTCACGAGAGAAGGGAGACCAGAGTAAGTTGTTATATAGTCTATTTCTATACTCCAAACTCTAATGATTTTCAACTTTCTGATTTACACATTTCTTTTTCTTACTACCAACCAAAAACAGAGAGTTGCTTAAAGGTCCTTTGTTCTACGTTTTAGCTCTACTCGTCTCTGTGATTTTCTTCTGGAGAGATTCGCCTATCGGTATGCTCTCATTGGCGATGATGTGCGGTGGTGACGGTAATTTTTCTTATCGATTATTTTCCTTCTTTTTTAGTTACACATTTGAATCTATAGCTACTCAAAAGAACGCGTTTTCGTGATCTATTTTCCGTGTTTGTTTTCTTATGTGATGTAGATAGACTAGTAATCAGTTGATCTTAAGATTACTAGAGAAATAGAGTTTTGGTTCTATTTGAATATTAGGTCATTGTGGTTTTATTTGAATATTAGGATTATCAAATATTGCTCGCTTAAACCCTAATTATCATAAACTCTAATCAGCATAGTTGTAATAAAACTTGGAAGTACTTAAAACTTTAACCTTTAACCTAGTTCAAATATGATATACTATTAGTGTTATTTTTGTCAACTATAACTATTACACTCTTCTTATGTAAATAACTCAAACACCTAAATATATCAACTATGTCATTGTAGGAATAGCTGATATCATGGGACGTAAGTTTGGTACAGAGAAGATACCTTACAACGCAAGAAAGAGTTGGGCAGGCAGCATCTCCATGTTCCTCTTCGGATTTTTAATATCCATCGGGTAACAAAACACACAATTAATCATCATAATGTTATCCTCTTGCTATACGACTCTAATCAAATGGAGATGATTCGAAAATTGCAACTAAACTGAAAAGTTTTTTTTGGTTGTCTTTTGTAATTTGCAGATTACTTTACTATTACTCAAGCCTTGGTTACCTTCATATGAATTGGGAAACGACCTTTCAGAAAGTCGCTATGGTCTCAATAGTCGCAACAGTGGTCGAGTCGCTACCCATTACCGATCAATTAGACGACAATGTTTCAGTTCCTCTAGCTACTATTTTAGCTGCTTATGTGGGTTTTGGATTTTAGATTAATTATTGCCTCATAAACCAAAAAAAAGATGTACATGAATCCGACCTACAAATGTACATGCTACTAGTTTGTATAGATTAATTTTTACCTTTGCTACTAGTTGGTGTATAGATTACATTACATTAGGTTAAGATAGATAGACATACAAACGAAATGGACCTCGAGGGAATAAAATAAAAGCCTTGATCATATATAGAATAAAATAGTAGCCACGTACAGTGGCGAATGTATGTTCACCAATAGGGGGTGTCATATGACACCTCTTAAATTTTAACTTTTTTCTAATCCTATATATTATTTGAGTAGCATTTTGGGAGAACTTTGATGATATGTCACTCCTACAATTTTTTTTACTTTTTTTATTAAATAATTTAATGTCTCATATACTACTATCCAAACACTCCACTCTCCTACTATGCTAACTTCCAAACACTATATGATGACCTTAATCCAATCCCCAAACAACTCTAATTTAACAAACTAGGTAACTTGATTAATACTCTAATTTACCAAACAAACTACAAATCCTATATATTATTTGAGGAGCATTTTGGGAGAACTTTGATGATGTGTCACTCCTACAATTTTTCTTACTTTTTTTATTAAATAATTTAATGTCTCATATACTACTATCCAAACACTCCATTCTCCTACTATCCTAACTTCCAAACACTATATGATGACCTTAATCCAATCCCCAAACAACTCTAATTTAACAAACTAGGTAACTTGATTAATACTCTAATTTACCAAACAAACTACAAATACTATAAATTTCTGAATTTTTTGCTTTCTTTTTTTAGGTCAAACATTTATAATTTTTTAGCCATCCCATTTTAATTGGTAATTACGCTTTATAAATTCATTTTTCTCAAAATCAAAATGAACGTAACTTGATTAATAAAAATCCAATTACCTAACAAACTACAAATCTTTAATAAGAGAAATGCTTCTAAGTAAGTTAGTTAAATATCTTTTACTAAAAAAAAAATTTTTTGTTAAATATATTCTGAATTTTTTTTCTCTATTTTTTTTGTACATTCATTACCAAACACATTTTTAAAACTTCTATTTTATTTTTCACACTAAAGAGAAATGCTTCTAAGTAATTTACTTAAATCATATCGTCAATCACATTGTCAACACAATCAATATAATCAAATTATATTATCAGATATCAATCAAATTATCAAATTATTACAATCAAATTTATACAATACTTACCAAATCTTTGACAATCACAATCTTTAATCTTTTTTAACAACACAATCTTCTTATATATATATATATATATATATATATATTAAATGAGAAGCATTTTGTGATCATTTTGCTTAGGTGTCACTTCCACAATTTTTCTCTTCTTTATTTTTATTTATTTATTTAATTCTCTTATACTCATTACCAATCACATTTATTTCCAAAGATACTTATTTTGATTATTATAACTTTAATTGCCAAACACATTTGAATCTTCCTAAACTTGCCAAAATTAAAAATATTTGGAAATCTTAAACTTTCCAAAATTAAAATATTTCGAAAATTATAGATTTAAATGTGAACAAAATTTAACATATACACCAAAAACATTTTTGATATAAAATATAAAAAAAAAATTTATTATCTTTTGAAAATATATGAGCATGTAAAACAATTTTCATATATATTTTTACATGTGTTGTTTTGTTTGACAAGTAGATATTTTGAATTTTTCATAAATACACCTTCCTACAAGTAAAATAATTATTAATGAAATTTGTTGATTTAATTATTTCACAGGTGAAACACATTAGCATACAAAATAATCGCAAAATTCAAATATATAAAATGGGTCTTAGATTATATATAATAATTCGCCATAATTGTATTTTTAATTAAAATTATTGATTTCATTCGACAATAATTTTATCCCGCGTATAACGCGGGTAATTTTCTAGTCCTATATATTATTTGAGGAGCATTTTGGGAAAACTTTGCTTAGATGTCATCACCACATTTTTTCTTAATTTTTTATTAAATAATTAATTGTCTCATATACTACTATCCAAACACTCCATTCTCCTACTATGCTAACTTCCAAACACTATATGATGACCTTCATCCAATCCCCAAACAACTCTAATTTAACAAATTAATTAACTTGATTAATAAAAATTTAATTACCAAACAAACTACAAATACTATAAATTTCTGAATATTTTTTCTTTCTTTTTTTAGGTCAAACATTTATAATTAGTTAGCCATCCCATTTAAATTGGTAATTTCGTTTTATAATTTCATTTTTCTCAAAATCAAAATGAACGTAACTTGATTAATAAAAATCCAATTACCAAACAAACTACAACTATTTTAAAAGAGAAATGCTTCTAAGTAATTTACTTAAATCAATGTATACTTTAAATACATTCTCAATTTTTTCTCTTTTTTTTTGTAAAATGTTCTAATTAGTTAGCCATGCCATTTAAATTGGTACTTTCATTTTTAATTTTCATTTTCCTCAAATCAAAATGAACGTTTTATTATTGGTTAATCTAACTAACCTTTGTTTGGTTGATCATCTATCACACAAATTAATCACTGCCAAACAAATTATGCACCCATTACCAAACACATTTTTAAAACTTATATTTTATTTTTCACACTAAAAGAGAAATCACATCGTCAATCACATTGCCAACACAATCAATATAATCAAATTATCAATTTACAATCAAATTTATACAATAATTACCAAATCTTTGACCATCACAATCTTTAATATTTTCAGATTAATTTTTTAATTATTACGATTGATTTAACCTATTTTGAAAGCTTCAACCCAGTAATAATATGTACCTATAATTCTATCTACCTCTTTTTCATTTTCATCACATTTCATATATTACATCAACATGTTTTATCACTTACTCTTATGTTGCCTCATTCCAATATGTCCAAGTTGACTAAATTTCATGAAATACATGACGGGCAAATCCAGATTACTTGATCGGTATGTTTTACCATTACTTTTAATTAATTTATATTTAAACTATATATGAAACAAATATGATCAGAATAATGCTTCGTGACAAAACGTAATTATTCTCATTTTCTATACATACAATAACTGCGTTTTTTAATACTAACACATACTAATATCACCTATTTATAAAATTAGTGGCCTACTCTTGGAGTATTCTTTGTGGGGTAGACACGCTGACCGTTTCCTTACACTTTGGAATAACAGCTCCATTGTCAGGGAAATTGCAATTTTGAAATTTGCGAGAATCAAAGAATGGGAAGGTATTTTACTTTGATCTCTTTATATATATTACGAATTAATCCTATATATTATTTGACGAGCACATTTAAATGCAAAATAATCGTAAAATTTAAATATATAAATTAGGTATTAAATTATGTATAATTATTCTTCATAATTTTTTTGTTAACTAAAACTATTGATTATATTCGATAATCTTTTTATCCCGCGTAGAACGCAGATAATTTTTTACTTGTATGTAAATATAAAGAGTATTGATTACATAATTGATAAATTTTGGTCATTTGACCCCATTATCTGTAGGTTTTATATTTGTATTGGTAAATTTTGTATTATTGACTCCGATATATGTAGATTTTATATTTATAGTTCATTTAGTAATATATCATTTCCAAAAATATTATATACTAACATCGGTAAAAAAAAATCTAGATTCTAATAGTAACTATTTCTTATCTAAACATTTGACTACATTAAAAATGAGAAAATTAGTACTAAGTGATTCTTGGGATATTTGTAACGTGATGTTTGTAAAAAAGATAAAAGATTTGTTTATTTCAACTTTTGAATATGATGTTAGTTTAATTGAGATTATAATAGGAACTATTTTACAAAAGTTACATTGAAAAATGAAAACAACATTTAATTTGAAAAAAAATAAAATTAAAACGACTTTTGTTTTAAAACGGAGGGAATATTATTTTATTTTATGGATTTGAGTCTTGTGAGATAATGGATGTAGTGGATCTAGTCATCTAGATAAGACAAGTGTTTGTTTCTCTTGCGTGAATTTGTGCGTTTAGTGGTTATCTTCTCATCAAAAGTGAGAAGAGGTCACTAGTTCAACTCCACTTGGGAGAAGAGGGATTTCCAAAGGAATATTATTTTATTTTATGGATTTGAGTCTTGTGAGATAATGGATGTAGTGGATCTAGTCATCTAGATAAGACAAGTGTTTGTTTCTCTTGCGTGAATTTGTGCGTTTAGTGGTTATCTTCTCATCAAAAGTGAGAAGAGGTCACTAGTTCAACTCCACTTGGGAGAAGAGGGATTTCCAAAGGAAATTGACTAAAAGTTGACAAATATTAAGGTTTCGACCCGAATTTCGAGGTTATAAAAATAAAAAAACTTGTGCGTCTGTTTGATTTGTATATCAGTACATATTGAATTGGACGTTGCATACAGAAACAGTGGACCAAAGAGACCAACCATATGCTTCTTTCCCCCTTTATATAGACCAATCTAAATCCAACTAATACTTTACACATTTTTAGTAACATTAAAATATGATTCAAGGTACCCCAAAGATAGTAAATTACTAGATTAATATATGGGTTCACTCACTTTACCTTCTAATATTGTAGTTCTTTTGATGATTATTTGCCATTAAAACTGGCGAAGGGAAATAATGTTTACATGCACCTAATAGTTACATTTATGATCGAAACAATCTATAATCCATATTATCCATTAAAAAGAGGTTAATTTATCTAATAGCAAAGAAAAAAACTATAACTTAAAAACTAACCAAAAAGGGGTATGTGGCAAAATCTTGGTCATTGAATTTAGGAGTTTTAATTAGTTTTTGAGTTATAATTTTTTTTCTTGGTTATTAGACCTAATTTCCCTAAAAAGAATGGTTGCATGTCAATAAATCCTCATAGTACCATACAAAATCTTACCCAAAATTTAATAGTGTCGATAAAAAATAGTAGAAAAAAACAAAAAATTGTATATAAACATAATATCTGAACATGTCATGATTTCCTTGTGTCCTGGTACGAGCTCTCAGTATCGTGGTTGTTAAGAAGGTTAAATGGCTGTTGAATCGCAGAGAATGGCTACTGGACATACTTGACCAAGTTTCTTCTAATTGGTGTAGCGATGCCTCATGGTTTTGATACTGTCTGTGGTAGTGATTTGACTTCTTTTTTTTTTTGAACTACCTTCTTCTTATATAGATTAAGACCTGAACAAGTCAAGTTCGTACAAAGCGTTTTTTGCGAGGGAATCAACTAAACAATTTGCTGTCCTTGAAATATGACGGAAAGAAATAGATTCAAATCTCCTAGTAAGAAATGAAATATCACTAATAATCAGTCCCGTCTTAACTTTTTGGAGGGGCCTAGGCAAACAAAAATTTTTATGAGCCCTTTTAGTATACATATTTGAATTTGGTGCCTTTTATGCAATATAATTAGTTTTTTATTTAAATTTGGGGCTTTTATTCTTTAAAAAAATTTTAAAAAATTGGGTGGACCCTGGGCGTAGGCCCCAGAGCCGGGCCTGCTAATAATACCATGAAGTTTGGAAACCGTTGAGCCAATGTTGATTGCTCGCACTAGTTGTAAGGAATCGGATTCAACCGATAATGTCCTTATTTCATCTTGCACAGCTTGAGATAACGCTGCTCTAATGGCTAAACCTTCAGCGACTAAGGGACAGTCCACATTTCTCACACCTTCTTCAAAATTCCTTCGAATCTTAAACTCTTGATGCTCAAAAGACCAGCCTAAACCTGCAGATTGTGTTTTATCACACCAAGCCGCATCTGTTTGAACTATGTAGTCCCACTCACCGGTCTCCTGAGTATAAGACACCAAAGGTTCTGTGACCTTGGATTTACTCTCTTGTCCTTCTTGCCATTCCTTAGCATCTCTAGCAGATCTTGAAACCACATCAATGGCCAAACAATCTTTGTTGCTAAACATTAAGTTATTCCTAGCTTTCCAAAGATTCCAACAAATCCATGGACCCAAAGGACCTCTACTTATACCAGTCGGAGGTAAGCAAACCTTACTTTTAACCTCACTCCACCTCTCCTCAAGGCTGGCCTGTGAACATAGAGGTGGTGTTACTTGGAATGGAGCTTGATTCCATACTTGAGCTGCAAACACACAGTTAAAGAGCATGTGTGTTATAGATTCTGTTTCTCCACATCGGGGACAAAAGACTTGTGAGCCCGGGATCCTAATTGCTAGTCTCTCACCCACCGCAAGTGCTCCATTAAACACCTTCCAAAGAAACGTTTTGATCTTAGGCGCAGTTTTGATCGACCAAACGTCTTGGTTCCAGTTGATAGACTTTGAAACAGGCTGGTACTTGAGTTCTTCCTGAGCCGAATAATAGCCAGTCTTGGTGGAATAAGCACCAGATTTATCTCTTAACCAAATTCTCTTGTCCTGCCCATCAAAGAAACTTGGTTTGATGTTCATCATCTGCTTCTCCAGTTGAGGGAATAAACTCTGGATTTTCCTTTGGTCCCATTGTTTGTTTGAGCCGTCTAAAAGATCCGAAACCAACAAATTTGCATCTCCCTCCAAGCACGGACCAAAAGGGGCCATTGGAGCCTCGGTAGATAGCCAATTATCACGCCAAACATTGATATTTTTTCCATCACCTATAGCCCATCCCAAGTTCTTACAAAGTAAGTCTCTCCCAACTAGCAAACTTCTCCAGCCATGTGACGCCGAGCCCGGACAGAGACAATTTTCAAAGTCTGTTTTATGGCAATACTTACCAAATAAAACTCTAGCAAGAAGGCTCTTTGGATTGTTTAAAACTCTCCAACTTAACTTTGCCATCAGAGCATCGTTAAAACATGGTATATCTCGGAAACCAAATCCACCATTCGCCTTATGTTGAGTGATTTTCTCCCATGACACCCAACACATACTCCTTTTATCTGCCTTTGAGTCCCACCAGAATTGAGTCATCGCCGATTGTATGCGTTTACATAAAGAACCCGGTAGTTTAAAACACGTCATCTCGTAAGAAGGCATAGACGCGAGTACGCTTTTTAACATTACCATTTTTCTAGCCCCGGATAAGAACTTTGAGGACCAACTAATCGCCTTTTGGCGTATTTTGTCCACAATTCCGGTAAATAGATCTCTCTTCCGACGACCAAAGTGCTCCGGTAAACCGAGATACTTGCCCACGCCTCCTTCTCTAGAGATGATCAGTTCTCTTTTAACTCGTTCCCAAACATCCGATGGTGTTCTTCGAGAGAAACTTATAGATGATTTCTCTTTGTTTATCAACTGACCCGATGCCTCTTCGTATTTGGCAAGAATAGACATCAATGTTGTTGTATTCCCTGAGCTCGTGTTGCAAAAAAACATCGTGTCGTCCGCAAAGAGCAAATGATTTACTCTCGGACTTCCCCGTGCAACTCGCAAACCTTGTAGTGTACCATCCTTTTGCGCTTTTGCACACAATCCCGACAACACCTAACTGCATAAAATGAAAATATACGGCGAGAGGGGATCGCCTTGACGTATTCCTCTCGATGTATAAAGATGTCCTTTAGGCTGCTCGTTGATTAGAAACGAATACGATACTGTGCTCACGCTCTGCATTATCCAATTCACCCAACGTTGATGGAAACCAAATCGAATAAGGACTTGTCTAATGAAGTCCCACTCCAAACGATCATAAGCCTTACTCATATCGGATTTGATCGCCATTGAGCAATATTTGGTAGCATTCGAGTTTTTTAGGTAATGCAATACCTCATGAGTTATTAAGACGTTGTCCACAATCGCTCTCCCGGGGACAAACGCCGATTGATTCTCGGAGATTAGAGCTGGAAGGATCGGTTGAAGTCTTCTTGCTAAAAGTTTGGAGATGATTTTGTAATACACATTACACAACGCGATCGGTCGATAATCTGCTACCTTTTTTGGACCATGGATTTTAGGGATTAATCGCACAAATGTTTCATTGCTAGATTCTGGCAATACACCATTGGAGAAGAACTCCTGGATTTCTTTGACTATCTCAGGCCCCACCGTGCTCCAATTCGAATGGAAGAAGCTAGCGGAAAATCCGTCCGGGCCGGGTGCCTTATCGGCATGGATCGATGAAATTGCAAGCTTATCTCTGTTTCTGTTGGGTCTGCTATTAGAATCCGATTTGTAGCATCCGAAACCCTTGGAAAAATGGCTTCAACAACAATCTTTTTGCAATTTCCATTGTCTGTCGTAAATAGCTTGTTAAAATAAGATAAGACCACTTCCACAATCTGGTTTTCTTCAAACTTCGGGTTTCCTTCCAAGTCTTCAATAACAGAAAAACTATCAATAGCTTTTCTCCCTTTGTAATCGCGTGAAAATAACCCGTATTGAGTGATTTGACTTCACAATACTCTTTTCCATGTATAAAGAGAATTGAATGGTGT